>JAPMOQ010036552.1:140267-153491 GCA_026543055.1 Argiope trifasciata | reverse complement strand
AGAGAAAGAATAACAAAACAGAATTAAGAGAAGAGAAAGAATGAAAAAGAGAATTAAGAGAAGAGAAAGAATGAAAAAAAGAATTAAGAGAAGAGAAAGAATGAAAAAGTAAATTAACAAAGGGCTATTTATTTAAGAGAACAGAGAACACGAATAAGGCTATTAAAATAAAAAGCTCTCATGTCTATCATAATCTACTGCTTAAAGTTACATTTTTCAAGAGAATCAGGAACAAAATGAAATATGTGCATAAATGATTTAACGGAAATGAAACAAGACCACTCTTTTTGGCACTTACAAAATAGACAGCAAAAGATGCAAGATATAAAATATTATTTTGTAAATAATAAATGCAGAATAAAATATAAGATTTAGAAAATAACAGTAGAAGACATTGCAAACTGTAAATGGGTATTTGGTCTTAATATACCTATTTAAATCATTTTGAAACGCAATACAATTTCTCATCATGGCTATATAATATGTTCAATGATTGTATTCCAAACCTTTCATATATGCTTTACGTATTTTAAAAATATCAGAATTCTTATAATATGAACTACTTGTTGTCAAGGGTAACATTTCAGTATCTGATTTCAGAAAGTTATCATTCATACATTATTTTTATTGTTATTTAAGTGCACGCTTTCATTTTCAAAGTGGTTTTTGAAAGTTTAAATTAGATATTTTGAAGTATGTCCCTTTTATAAATCGTTATTTCAGAATGTTACCTAGATTTAGAAAGCTCCACTTTTAAATTAATCTGATCTCAGCTTGAAACGATTTTGTGAATTCAAAAGAGACATTAAAACCATTGTGTTAAGCGTAAATATTACCTTCTTTTCCGATTTTGAAAAGATGTATAATTTTTTTCAACGTTATAAGTATAATTCTAATAGTAGACTTGACAAGATCTGAAATGTTCTTTTGTGTCTCTATTACGAATGTAAGTCGTCATGCATGTCGACGCCCTCAAATTGCATATCAAGTTTCAGTTTTTATATGAAATTTATTTTTGCTATACAAAAAGAGACATGGATACTATATGATTAATTTATTTTAAAATTAATAAAAATGCATTGAAAAGTGATTTTTTTTTGTAAAATTGGTGTACTTCAAAAAGTATTAAGAAGAAAAGGTTATTATTACGATTTAGGATTAAAGAAATCAAATTATATGTTACATTTTTCTAAAAATTCTAAAGGTAGGTGACTAAATTCGATGTAAATTTTTGAAAAGTAATAAAAAATATACTTTCGAATTTTTGCCATGGAGATGAAAAAAAAAAAAAAATAAATAAAAACGAGCTTATGTCATATTTAGAGCTATTAATGGATCAAAAATGTGTATTACGCACCAAACGCCTTTTACTTATATTTTTATTATGCTATTTCAGGCAGCTAAACAGAAATGACTATTAACTATAGAAACCTTCTAATATTGGGTAAGGTTATAAATATCAATCTACTAGTTCTTTTGTTTGTAAATTGTGGGTTTATTGTGCATGTCAAAGATTATTGGCAGTATTGCCTGGAAATAATAAATATTACTTTTAGATCCTGAAGTAATTTTAAAATATGTTTGTCGAATATTTGTGTTTTATTTAATTTTTGTAATGATTTCAACTAATTTTCTTCAATAGGACTTTCGGATAGCAAAATGTAAAATTTGTGAAACATCTTATATGACATGAATCCAAATCAGTTGGTTTTATATTATAATGGGCACAAATAGCACAATCAGTGACATTTCTAACTAGCCAGCTGCCTAGAACTGATGAGTTAAGAGACCCACAGGCAGGTTGATTTATGAAGTTTACTAGCCTAATTGTTAAATTAAGTAAATTTTTGCATAAGTACAAAATCTAGGAGTTATAATGTGCTTATTAATACTTTAACAAGCATGATTCCCCATATTCCCATTTGTTTTATTAAATTTATTGAGGCTAATGTTACTTATAAACAGTGAGGTTATGCTTAAATGATATTGTATGGAAATGTGAAAACCGAATGGCACAAATGAAGTGTCATGAGTCATAGTGAATAAATAAGAACATGTACTAAATACTAATTTTATTACATTAATCTTAGACGGATAATATGTACGTTATTAAAAAAGCGTTGAAAAGTAAAAATAAATTGATTGTTAGTTTTTGTACATAGTGATTAAAAATAATCACATAATGCACACACCCTACGGGAGCAAAATGCACAAACCTCTATTGATGCTTATATAAATCTGATACACTGTAGAATTATTTATTCGCGATATTAAAATCACGTTCTTATAGAAAGTGGAATTATTTATCCATGATGCAAAAAAATGCATATTGATCTTTATATAGATCCAACAGAATTTGAAATATTTATTTGTAATGTATCAAGAAAATTGTATACTGATTTATATTGTATAATCTTCAACGTTCACTTTTCTATATCAGAGAAAAATGAATTCTTCTCTTAAAGTCCTTTTAATTTTCTTTAACATTAATTTGTTTTATGTTGTCTTCATGAATTTTTCCTACACACTTCTATCTTATTTCTTTTCACCTCCCCCTAATTTGTTCTAAAGACCAAATCTGAAATGTTTTACTCGATATTCGCTGGATTTTCTCTTCTTAAGATTCCAAAATCATTTTTAGTCTGAGTAAAAGTGCACATACACTGACGCACAAGAAAAAAATATTTAAAATTAGTACATAGATTCGATACGATGCGAAATTATTTTTCCGCTATATAGAGAAAAGTTGTAAGTTGATTTTTATATAAAAAATTACTTATATACAAAAAAGTTGAAAGGTTATAAGATTCTTTAGATGCTTCAATTACTGAATATTTCGTAATAGCCGTAAAATTGCACTCGAAGGAGCCAGTTTGCTTTGTTGTCAAATGGGATGTTTTTTTAATATGTTTCCTTTCTAATTTAATATCTAGCCTTAATTTTATTAATAGTTTAACATTTTCTTTCCTTAGAACCAATTTTACTATGTACATCTTTCAAGTTCCTTGTGGAAATAAAATGTACTTCCCTTGTTCTGTTATTTTAGACCGAGAATGATCTGTTCTTCTAATTTCTGCGACCCATTTTAAAAACTTTTAAGTGTATGACATAAAATACCGCGGGGAAAGTTAACAATACAAGGAAGATGATAGGATTAAAATTCTAAAAAGATGCGTTAGCATTTGCTATCCAATAAAGAAAGCTGGATTACATAAGAAGAAAAAGGTCATTCAGGTCAGCAAGCTCTTTTATTGCCTAATGGATTCAGGCAACATTCGGGAATGTAACAATCTTATTAAATTGCTCTTAAAGAATATTCTTCTTGAGCAAACGATTTTAGAGAGGAAATTATTCAAACCAACGATGAAAATTAATTTTCTGTTCTGAATATATTGTACAGAAAAAAGACTCCGAGTCTTCAGGAACTAGTCATTGTTTGGCTGATTTGTAAAATGAAAAAATGCTGAGAGTTTTTAAACGAAGTGAAAATTTGTAATATTATGTCCCCCCCTTTTTTTGGTGGGATGATAAATGGATAGTTATATTAAAGTATAAATAAAAATAATTATGGCTATGTATGTATATTACATATCTCTGCATAAAAAACGGAGATCAAGCAAACTTTGCTCATCTATTATTTAAGATAAAATTTTGTCAACTTTTCAAAGCAAAAATATGAATTAAATATCCTATTAATTAGAACTTAACCAAAATATTATGGTTTTTACCCCCAGTAATTTCAAACCATATATCGTTGTCAGATTATTTTGACATGAGAAATTCAATATTTTACCTTTTGAATTATGCAATTTTTTTTCTATAATGTTTCTTAATTTTTCAAAAATAAAAGTAATCACGATTTTGTTTTTTTTTTAGGAAAATCTGTAAATATTATTTAAAAAAAATCATTTTTATATCATATTAAATATGAAAAGAAACCCTTGAAGAATTATAAAATTTTGTCCCGCCAATTTTTTAAAAATTTTATCGATCATTTTAAGGATTTTTCAAATTTAAAGTTTATACGCAAATTGTAACAATATTTTTTATGTTGAAAAACAAGAGCGGATAAGAAAAATTACTGGTTGAACACATTAGCAGAATTCTGGGTTAAGACTAAAAAAAAAAAAATAGCTTAAAAGCAAACGATAGCAATTTATGACGTTAACGACTATCGATTAGATCATTCGTTTTTATGTTCTTATGCAAAATTAACTTTTTTATAACTTGTTTTCAAAAGTTCTATAAAATATTTAAGTATTTGTAAGTACAATTTGAAGTACTTTCATAACAATATTAAACAATTAGCTATCGGTGGTTTTTGAAAGTCATTCAAATTCATTTGATGTTCTTATTTTATTAAAAGAAAAGAAAACGTTTCAGAATATTTTGTATTATAATACTTTACACTAAGATAATCCTTGCACGAAGAAAATTCAACAAAAGAATATTTTTGGTATATATTGGTATATATTTGGTATATATATTCGAATAACATCTGGTATATTATCCAGTATAAAAATAATTGTCGAATGAAGGGAAAAGTTAAATATTTACTACGTACATTCACGAACACGAAAAATGAAATGCTTCAAATCAAATGCAAGATTTGCTTGCTTAAATTTAAAAACTTCCTTATTATTAAGCTCAAGAAGATAATTGTTTTCTTTTTTAGAAGTTTAACAATCCATTTGCATAAATTATTTCTAATTATTTTGTTGGGTTTTGTAAACATTTTATGTGTTCTAGAGGCATATTCTATTTTGTTATTGATTTATTTTTTTGCTTAACATGGGAAATTTTTTTTAGAAACGTTATATTCTAACCCAAATAAGTTTTTTGATGTTTCATAAAGAAAATATTTCCTTTATTTCAATTTTTTTTACTGATTTAAATTTCTTAAGATTCATAATGTGCACGTTCATGAGAATGTCTAGCAAAGCTAGTTTTACGACTGGTAGAAAGGTAATGGTAGTTTAAACCTTGCATCTTAAACAGCAGGATGTAATAAATTCACTGTAGAAAAAAACCCTTTCTTTTACAAATGTATTTTAAATGCCTATCTTTTAAAACAAATAGTTAAAAATGAATTAGAGGAAAAACTGTAGAAACTGTCCAGCTTCTCGCTTAAATGTTTAGTAATTTTAATACATCTGGATAGTAAACACAAAAGGTGAAACATATAAGATGCTGTTTTTAAAAATTACGATATTTGTTTTTATTTTACTATGCGATAAATTATTCAACGATAAGTGCATCTGATAATGCCTATAAAACTAAAAGTATTTACATTTTATTCAACTACATAAATCAGAACCAATTTTCGAAACACATTTTGAGGCACAATAAATGTTCTTATATTCAAAAGTTCTATTGGGATGGCTGTTGAATTTAAAGCTACCAAATTTAGCACACTATTTTTACGTAAATGCAGAGTGGAAATGAAATTTTTTTGAAATCTTAGCTAAGTTTTCAATTATTAAAAATTAATCAAGTTTTAAGTATTTCTCAAGCAAAAAAATATTTTTACAACACTTAAAAATTTTAACTTTTTATTAATATGAGTTATATTTCCATATAATTTCTTTTTTAATTTTTAGAAAAAAAATTTAAAAGAAATTTGTATCAATGCGTTTTATTGTTGTAAGGAATTTCAGAAAAATTTTATTATTTCACTCATGCTTTTGTGGACATTAAATTTTTTCTTTCTTTTTTCACTTTTTTTTTTTACAAAGAGCTTTCTTTAAACATACATTTCAAGAAAAATTGTTACTTTCTTCAGACCTCTGTCATTTTTTAAATATAATAATATTATTAGGCTCTCATTCTTTTGGTAAACTGCCTTACATACAGAATTATTTGGAATGAATAGTCCATTTGTAAAATAAACTAGCCGTTTTTGGATATAAGCCTGTTCGCTAGAAATGCTTGCTTACTTCACTTTTAAAATTTTAATATATAGCGTATTTATTAAAAAAATTGTTAATATATGTAACTGAAAAATAAGAATTTAATGCAAAAGTTTATAGAACAGAACTGTAGCAAATTGTTGCCGTGAAGACTAAAAAATAAATATCAGAAAAAAAATATAAAAAGTAGAAATAAAATTTTACTGGGAATTAATATAAAAATTCACAAATTTTTAAAATCATAATTTTAAATTTTAAAAGGCTTGTGATTAGATGATACGATAAAAAAATTAGAATTTCATTTGAAAAATAAAAGCACTGTTACAGAAGCTGTACCAAATTAAAAAAAAAAAGTGTGCAGAAATTTTAAGATAAAAAAATCTTAAGATTGTGTAAAATTCATTTTTTTGTGCGATAATATTTCTGCAAAAGAGCTAAAGAAACTGCAAGTAGAAAGTTTATTTTTCTCTTGCATTGAAGAGCACAAGCGCAAAATTTCATTTGGAATGAGCTAAACACCTTGATTTGTATAAAGAACATGCAAACAAACATTCATCACGAAGGACATAAAAACGAAATCTGATCATGTAAAGAATATATATATGTGTGTGTGTTAGCAAATTGTCAAAGTCTGATTTTTTTATAATTTCTTATTTTTGTATATTCTAATTTTGTTTTTGTTTTTTTTTCTTATGTTTTTGTTTCTTCATTTTTAGTTAAAAAAAATTATCGATGTCTATTATAATTCTAAAATTTTCAATTTTTGTTTATAAAAATGCAATTTAGGATACAAATTACTTGTAAACCAGCGGGAGTGATATTCCAGAAATTTTCTGATAACGAAGTTAACTACCTCCTCTGTATAAAATTATAAATTTCGGTCAAGACATCTAACCCCTTGAATTTTCAGATTTATGTTTCCAGAGTCCCTCAAATAATCGTTTTCTGCTATAGAGCATAGTGGAAAAAGCAAAAATATATTTTGGACCTCTTTGTTTAAAACTAAAATTTGAAGCAGAACTATAATTGTGATCGAAACATCGTATACCAATCTCATTTATTTAAATTAGCACGTTTATAAGTTATCACGGTTACATGATGATATAGTACAGATTGACAGACGGTATATGGTTGGACAAATTTAGTTCGAAATTTGATTAGAATCTATATTTTAGATACTAAAGTGTATATCAAATTTCATTTACCTAAATTATTATACATTTGAGTAATCGTGTTTACATGATGTCAAAGTACAGACCAAGAGATGAGATAGATTTGCACTAAATTTGATACGAAGTATCAAATGTGTAAAATTTAATTATAGCTCAATATGGTTTTGAGTTTATAGGTAGTCATACATTATTCCAAAATACATTTTAAGACTCGAGAATTGTGAAACATAAACATAATATAAAATCTCAATTTTTAATTTTTCAGGCAATTAAAAAGTAAAAGTAAAAACCAAATAAAAGGAGTTTGATTACTTCTTGAATATATAAGTTAATCATAGAATTATCGTTCCTGTTTGATGACACTACTACTGAAACAGATTAACTTAATGAAACCAACATTCGTTTGGAGATTAAGGAAGACATAGAGATACATTTTTTAAAAAATTATCTTTGACTGAAAGTTAACGAATTGAAAATATAATCCCAATGTTGATTAATAAAAGAATATTTTCTATGGATTTTTTTATTACATTTCATTCATTTCTGAGTGCGCAATTTTATTTACTTGAACATCAATGAATTTGTAGAAAATGTTTTCTGAATGCTTTCCAGTATTAAATTAAAACGGAATTTTGAGCAATATGCAATAATTGTCGCAAAAAAGAATAGAAAAACAATCTTAGTATCTTATTAATATAAATTCTAATTAATAAATCCTTTGTTATAATTTTTAAAACACTCCGGATATGTAGCAAACATTTCAATAGATTTTTTTATATTTGTAGAATTCGAAAAACATACGCGGAGAAAATTGTATTACTTGTTTTACATCTCTCAGCGCTAGTGCCAATAGAAAACAAAAATTGATGAATATCTTTCAACTATGGCAGACAGGATAATTAACGGTAGAATCTTTCCTGCTCACTGTATGCTCTATTTTAAATGAAATTCTAACCTTAAACCTTAGCGACCCGTTATTCGTATAAATTCTAACTTTTTGACCGCAATCTAATTTAAAAAGCTTTTGAATAAGCGTTATATTTATCTAAATCGTGAGTGAAGTGTTCAATACATTTCTGTCCTATTAAATGGTGCTTCCTTTAAACTTTTGCATCAAAACTGCAATTTAGAAATTAAAAAAAAAATGTTTTAGTACTTATTCTTTAAATTGGTAAGTTCTTGTTCTTGAAAAGCGGAACTGTCAAAACAGTTCTTTGAGATTCTTAAAGAAGCTTCCTTTTACCAAAGTTTTATTTTTTCGACAGTTTTTTTTTTAATTTGTGAAGATTCATTTTTGCTATTTTGCATACGACGAACAATTGGTATAATGTGCACAAAGAACAAAAAAATAAAAGCAGACGATTATTATTGAAAAAGCAGAGAATAAATTATTCTATAGGAATGATTCAGGAAGGGAAGAAAATTATTATAATTTAGCACTCAACGATCGTGATTTTTTTTCAAAGACCTCTAGCCTTTTTTGAGATTATTTTTGTTCGGGGTAATATAGGTTGATAAATAATTCCCCCAATTGAACAACTTTGAAAGTAGCTTCAGAAGCGAGTAAGTTAAAAATAAAACAACAATAACTTAAGTTTATGCAAAGCTCTAATACTCAGATGAGAAACTGCTGGACAATAACATGACGTGCACAAAGATCTGGAAATCATATTCTGGTCAATCAACTCTTTTGTTATAAAAAAGCATAGAGTATTATTGATTTTATTATTTGGCAACAATATTGGTGTCCTCACAGCTTAAAACAACTTGGTCAATTGTTAAATAATATAGCAATGTAATAATGCGTGTGTTTGAAATTCCATGTCATTAAAGCATTTATATTAAATTTTTCGATGGAAATTAGAAGATCAAAACGAAAAAGTTAACGCTGCTTCCATAAATTTATTAATGCTTTATTTCAAAGATGATAATAATTTCCAAGAGGACAGTATTCACTTGAACATGCATTTAAGCTTTCTTTTTGAGTTATTAGTTTTAATCATTATTTAAGGTAGTACGATAAATAGCTGTATTAAATTTTGTATAGTTTTCTAAATGAAGAAAAAAAGGTTCGATAGAACATACTATACCGACTTTTTTCTGATATAATGGAGTTTTTTAAGGATTTAATCGGGAAATAGAAGATATTTAGGGCATTGTCTATTCATTTTTTTTTTGTCTTTGATGACTTTAAATCTGTTGGAATTATATATAACATTTTTTTTTTTTTTTTGATTACGTATTGTTGCTCGCTTTGCAATCGATATAAGAAAAACAAAGATATGATGGCAAGAATTTTTTAAACTAGATAAAATCAATTTAGAATATTTAATAGACTTATATATCCGTTTTATTAAGGTAAGTTGTATTGTCATATTAGGTTCACGGAAGTTCAAATGATATGATTAAATAAGAATTTATTGGAAATAATTATTGTAATTATTTGGAAATAAAATATGAATTAAAAACTATTTTGAGAATTAAATATATAATTGCTTTAGAATAATGGAAAGGAAACATGAGAAATTAAAAATGGAATTCAACAAGATTTTTGATACCCAATTGCATAATTCCTTCTGCAATTTCAATTTAAATAAAGTTAATATAACGAATCGTTTATGCTATTCAAATAACACGAAATAAAATTTTTTCACTAATTTTTGAATTCTATTTTCACCATATTTGAAAGAACAATTATGTTTAAAAGGCTTTTGAATAAAAAATTATTCCAATTATATTCATCAATCTACAAAATTGCATGCAAAACAATATCTTTCATGTGAATTTCACAGGAATAGTGAAAGAGAATTTAATTCAAAATTAATTATTTTAAATTATGACGACAGCAAAATAGCTAATAATAAGGATAATAGATTTGTTCAGCAATTGTATAAGAATTTTATATTGCTTCAATATATTTTGTTTGAGAAGTTATACGGGAATTTTGAGATAAAAAGAACCAAATGTTTTTTAAAATTAATAGTCACTCAACATATGTGTTATGAAAGAACATGTCAGAGAGAAAAAAAAAGCCTTTTTACACGTTCTGATTTCTTACCTCATCTCTACTATAAAGAACAAACTTTTATAGACAAATTAGGTTTTTTTCTTATTTTCTGAATTCTAAATACTCAAAGAACTCTTCTAGTATTTTAAAACTGATTGTTATGTGTTATAAGTTTAAGAGAAATGGTGAAATAGAAGGAAGTACAAGAATAAAACAAAAAAAAAAAATTACAAGAAAAGTGAATCCAAAGGTAAATGAACTACATTTATTTTGAGAAAACTTTTATAATATCAACTTAACTGCAGAAAGTATAAAAACATATGCGTTAAGTAACATCAATATATACACTATTAAAATAAATAAAGCGCAGTGGAACCCAGTTGAATAAGAATTATTCATTCCTGAATTACGCTCGTAATGTGAAATACCCGTTAAGCAAAACAATTTTTTCCCATTGGAATCCATATAAAACAGGCAAATAGTTGTATTTGGGGAAAAAAACACTCAAACTCCATGCTCTTTTTCACAAGAAATTTTTGTTACGTTTCACAATTATGATGAAAATTAGACACAACATTATCATTAGATGAATTGGTAGGCTTAGTCATAGCCACTGCCTTGTCTGTCAGCAATGGTTCTCAACACAAGATGCAATAATTTTCCATACATTCAGCATCTCTCTTTATTACACAATAAAATATTGTGGCACTGATTCTTATCATTATCTATTCTTCTCATTAAATCGACTGTGTAGTCTTTTATTGAAACAGAATGCAGCTTCATAAGCTCACTAATTATTCTGACTACGTTCTTCTAGAAGCTCATTGATATCATTACTATTCATCTATAGATCTGTAATCTTTGCCAGAGACAAAATTGTATCGCTTAAGGCCCCACAAACACTTGCAGAAACCGCCCAAAGTCGCTTTCGAGAACTCCACTCGATTAGAACTTCTGCCTGCCCTTCTCACACAAGTACAACACATGCTGATGCAAGCTAATTTAGTATGTGACATCACGATGTCTCCTCGCCATTCACTCGACGAAACATCATTAATTAAGCGAGTAATTTTTTTATATATTTTATTTTGCTCGTTATTAGAATCATTTGTAATGCGAAATACTTGTGAAGCAAAGTTTGATGGTACATAATTGCAGTGTATATCCTCTACAACAATGTGCAACAGGATTATTTTTTTATAAAATTCAAAATATGAATTCTATTAAAAAGGTTTCTATGTTCACCAAAAAAAGTTTAGTAAAATCGAAAAATATTTAGTTTTTCTGAAATAGATTTAATAGACTTTTTGGTTTGGTTTTTTGTAAAAAAGGAGACCACGTAAATTTTTTAATCTAAAAAATGAATGAAAAGGAAATTTTTGTTTTGGAGTCTAAAAATATGAAGTTTCAAATGTTAATTAATAACAAAATTTTTTAAATAAAATTTAGGTATTCTGGATTAGCATTAAAATTATCAATTATTTATATATTCTGTTGAAATTTCATTAAATTCGCCTACTTTTTAATAAAATTTTTTTTTTGTAACCATCAAATAAAAATTATTTCAAAAAATATTTGGGGCTAGAGCATTTTAAAATTAAAATAAATCCCAGACGCATCTTATTTTTCATTTCTTAAAATTATGCTTATTTTTGAAATAAGAGAAATAAAATTAAATACAGTTTTAGATAAAAAGAGAACTTTATTGAAAAGATTACAGATATTATTTCGTATTTGAAAATATTATATACTATCCACCTTTGGCGCCCAGCTGATTCTCCATGAGTAATGCGTTCTAAAATTTTCAATTAAGTACCTACGTATCTTGCTCTCTTTATAACTTCTCAACCACATATATTTAAACTTCGAATTTCGATAGTCATGTCATTCATATTATTATAGAAGCCTTACGATTATTCCTTCATTTCACTATATACCTCTCTAATTTGCAGTCAGCTATCAAGAAATTATATGGATAATCTTATTTTTATTCCTTAAAATTCCACTTCCATTTAAACACGTGATGAACATCACACTTTTCTCGATTTAATTTGCAATAAAAGTTAATTTCATCATTCAATTTTTTCTAAAGTGACGGCAAAGCTTTGGTACAATCTTAACGTGCTCTTGCAGGCTAAATTCTACTTTCATTTTGTGAGAAATTAATAGTTGGAAAATATGGTTACAATATTCTTTTAAAAATTTATTAAAAATATAAACTTAATTTATAGGTTAAAATGTTGTTATCAATGAAAAAAATAAATCATTTCTAAGAGAATTTAAAAACAGTTTTGTGGTGTAAAATATTCAGAAATTATCGCAGAAAAATTCCAAATGTTCGCTTGATTTTTAATTAATTAAAGTTTCAAAAAACTCCTTAATATAATAACAGTATATAAGACTGTTACTAAAAATTTAAAAGTTAGCAATTGGGCTCGAATTTGAATGATGATCCTCTATAAATTCAGTCATGTTTACTGTAAATAAAGTTTATCAAATTAATGATATAGATACTGTAAACTGTCATAGAAACCTTTGCCTTGCTTTTTTTTTTGGAAAATATAACATTTAATATTTATTTTATTTTATCCAGTCACGTGCTGAAAGTTACATTTTTTAAATATGTAATTTGCAATAACAGTTGAATTATTTTTTTTAAATTTGAACTTCTGTCAATATGATGGCAACACTTTAATAAAAGCGATATTTTTTCTATTAACGTGCTCATGCAGATTAAATTTTATACTTTTTTGTCCTAAATATATTGTTGAAAAATATGGTTAAAACATTTGTTTGAAAATTCATTAAAAATAGAAATTTAAATTTCAGTGTTAAAATGCTGGTACCATTAGAAAGCTAAATTTTTTTATTAACTTGATGTAAAAATTCTGTTTGTGCGATAATATTTTGGAATATAGCAGATAATATATTAATAATATTGCAGAAAAACGCCAAAATTTAATTAAATTTTTAACTAATTCAAATTCATTCAAATTCTAATTAAAAATTTAAAAAAAAAATCGCTCCGAGGTGCAGATTCCCGGTGTCCAAGGTATACACATACCAAATTTGGTAACTCTCGGTGGAAGGGCCTGGCCTGTAGAGCGCCAACACACACACACACACACACACACAC
>JAPMOQ010036552.1:115398-130821 GCA_026543055.1 Argiope trifasciata | reverse complement strand
TCCGTGGTCATCGAACATTTTACTGAGGTACTCATATTTGAATTATTTTGACCTGAAGATCAATTTTGTGTTGTTGTTTGGAAATCATTCAAGGAGTATCTTTTTTATTTTTAAGTTTTTAATTCTTCGATGTGTCGATATCTGCATTTAGTTTGCACTATAACAAATGCACGTCCTCCTTATTAAATATTACTTAGTTTTATTTCTTTGATCGTTACTTATACTTAATTATTCCAGAAAACGTACCTGTTCCTCAACAATTGTCAAGCAATGTATACTAACTCAAAGATATTTGAATATTATGTCTTCTTATAAATAGTTCTACATTAAATTTTAGTTTCAATTGGTCGTCAAAAGGATATCAAAAATAAATACGCGGAACGCTCGAGGGCGAAATACCGAAATTAAAAATTTGAGCACTCACGGTATTCACGCGCTTGCCCAAAGTCCACAATTTCAATACAAAAAGGTGGGGAAAACGCTTTATTTGTTGGTTGAAACGCTTTATATACTTGGTTGAAAAGAAAGAAAAAAGAAGAATTTCGTTTCATGTGCTTACTATCAACCAGTAGGTGGCGTCTCCGCAAATCTTCCTCGCACATTCTCTAATAATCTTGTCATGCCAGAGAACGCCACACATGACATTGAAGTACAATAGTTACAAAATATTCAAATTTGGCATGATTATAGCATTTTTATTGAATCTATCCCATCATCCTTAGCAGATATTTGGCGACTAATCATTGGCATGCGTTAATAGAATCTGAAATTCGACAATTTTTCTCAACCGATTAACATAAAAACCGACAAAAAACTGCAATTGTAATAAAAAAACGCATTAAATTTGATACATTTAAGTGATTGCGTTTTTGAACTATCATATTTATATGTATCTGAAAATACAAACCGACAGACAAACAACCATATATTGGATTTGATTAAAAATGTGATAGATGTCTACTCTATAGATAGACGGAAATAAAAACTGCGAATAAACTCTAAATGAAAAGTAAACCCAGAGGAAATGGTTTCTTTCTCGCATACGCTCTATAACATTTTCATATCAGAGAATGTCGTGCATGATATTGGTGTAAAAAAGTTAAGTAATATGAACTTTTTTCATGAATTTAGTGTTTTCGTTGAATCTGTTATCCAAAAATCGAATTTGTGTTTTAGACATATTTTTCTCAATAAATTGGAACAAAAATTTGACAAAAAACTGCATTTGTAGCCACAAAATCCCAAACTTATTTTGATATACTTAAGTTATTTCTTTTTTGAATTCTTGCTTTAGTATATTTTTTGAAAATACAGACCTTCAGGAGTTAACGCATTATTGTCGAAAATTTTGAGAGATGTCTACTCTAGATATCAAATTTGATCTATTTAGCCGTCTTCGTTTTGTAGTTATCGTGTTAATTTATATTTGGACATCCGAACTTTCTCAGAAAGGATTTTAGTCAAAACTTGATAGACATCTGCAAACACCGTATTCAAATTTTCAACTATTTAGCTTAAAGTGGTTTTGAGTTATTTTTGCCACAGATAGATAGAGGGATGATTTCTTAAAATCTGCTTTTCGAACACAGAGTGATCTATAATGTGAAGATAAAAAAATCTCGTGATTTGGATTCTAACTTTTTGACGAGAAAGTAAAAGTGTAATGCATTTCTAAATTTAATTGCTGGCCTCTAGTCTCTCATGAAACTTTTAAAAATCAAATCAGAAGAGGCATTTTCCTTTACATAAACTTTGGATGAAACCCAACATAAAAGTCTACAATTATGAATTAAAATTCCAGCTAGCTTTCAATATGTTACTGTCATATCCATCGTTTGCTAAATATACCCGATTTTATCGCCAACTCGGCTTCATAAAGATGCCACTTTCCCTGAATCATTTTCCTTTCTCATCTCCATTATGACCGCTACAGATACGGCAACTTCCAATTGTGCTTGCGAAGATCAAAGCATCAAGGTAATTTCAGAACAGCGAAAAGGTCAGGAAGGAAAATACCAGAAGGGGCAACTTTTCTTCCGCCAGAAATCCCCATAATGTTCGTGTTCCAGGCGCGCACTTTCTTTTTTTAAACTTACATACGTTAATTTAAGATTCTTTTGCACTTTTGTTTTCCACCCCGAGGGGGTTGTTCTTCTGAAAAGGATCTACCTTTTTATAGAAAATTATAAGCGAATTATTTTAGATGTAATGTAGAGCAGCTATTAATAAGCATTTCGAATCTTTTCGTGATGAACAAGTTCGGCAGCAAGCTGGAAGGAAAAATGGAATATTAATCTGAATTTGTTGTTGAGTTGAGCTTCCTTTCGGTTTAGATGATGGTGTCTTAGTGGCATGTAAAGATCGTGAATCATGTTTCTTGTATCTGTTCATTTATTTAAAAAAAATACATTTCAACCTTCTCGTTAATGAAGCTTTCAAAGAATATGTTTTGCAGCTGTCAAAAAAATCGAATTTTAGATTTTTCTCGAAATTTTCACGTTTTATACATCACCGAGATCGAAACATACATTTTTGGAACAATTTCTATTTGTTTGTCTTTGAATATTTAATACAAAAATGCACTGAACTAAAATGATGAAATTTGGTATGTGGTTTTTACATTTTATTTGCGGAATTGATGATTTCACTTGAATTTCGAAAATAGAAATAATGTATATAATAACGTTAAAAGGCAGAAATGATAAAGATAATCTGTATTAGTCAGTTTAATATGTTCATTAACTAAAGTAATCCGTTTAAGCGCGGAATGTTTTTAAAGTGTTGTTTCATTTCTCCAATTACTAATCTAGATATTCAGCACATCAACTACTAACTTCGTTAATCTGTACATTACCTGCTAGTTACTCTTTAATGTGAAAATAAGACCATTGCTGGAACAGCAGCAACATTCATCTACGCTTAAATTAAATGCTGTTAATTTATTTTTTGGTATTTGAAGAATCAAAATAATACAATCGGGCAATCAATCATTCTTTCGTTTTGTCATTAAAACGTTATTATATTTTGAATCTTCCTTAAAGAGGTTAGAGAATGGGTTTTTCTTAATTTTACCCATCAATTCGTCATTTGCTTACATACTTCGAGCTACATTTTCTGCTTTTATAAAAATTATAATCGAAATTCACAGTTACAAGCTTACTATAGTTATATTAACGACACTTTTTAAAGCAACCCTAGGGATATTTTGAGGCGGACCTCGTAATTTTGAACTCCAATCAGATGATGAAAACGACAACCCCTCTCTAACCTTCCACCTACACCAGAGGAAGAAACAAATTTGAAAACAGAATTAGCTATGCTACGCACTGGCAGCTATAGCAAAATATACAAAATAAAAACAGTTGACGACGACTAGACGCTGGAGAAACTGAATTGGAGTAGAAGGGGGGGGGGGAGAGAGTGGGGAGAGAGTAGGAAGATGAAATGAGAGAAAAAAACATTTGAACTTTACTTATACGAAAGCCGCTATTATACTCATTGCCTGTTAAATTGCGAAAAGCTCTCAATTATGTGTTTTAAATGCAAATAAGTTAATCGGCAGATTAGCAAGGTTATCTTTACATTAACGGCTTTCGAGCTTTATCAGTAAAACATTCAACTGAAAGTCTCGTGTTAATTAAAAAATTACAAAGAGAGCAATTCGTTAAATTAAAACTGAATTTTTAAGTTTTCAAATATTTGCATTTCTGTATGTCTATGTGCTTTATGACAAATATTTGTTGTATAGTTCTGAATCACATTGTTTAATACTCGAATTACAGTTTTATTCTATGAAGATATTAAACACGTGTATTTACTTTTATTAACGAAGAGTTGTTTTTGGTGCTTAATGGATTGACTTGAAATTGAATAATTTTCACTGATTTTATAAATAATCCTCCGTAATGATATCTTGAAGGTTTATTCAAATTCCTCAAGATATTTCAGAAGTCTTCTCATTAAAGTTTATTTAATCTCTCATATGTTCCATAGCGTATTTTTTTTCATTTTTAAAAATGAGCTTTCGTCTCCAAACCTTGAAATTCTTTGAAAACTTTCAAGAAAAACAAACGATATTAAAAACTAAATTACTAACATCTTCAAAATAGTTCATAATTCAACTCTTGTCGTGAGAAAAAATTTCTTCTTTATAAAATGCTCTTATGTTTTAGGACTGTTCAATTGCATACATTTTTTACGAGAAGAAATATGGATATATTTACTTTTAATGGCAGAAGGTAAAGTTGGAATGTTACTTTAAATGTTATCCTACGTTGAAATCTTATAAGGTAAAATTTAAAAGTTATAAAATAGAGCTCATGTGATTTAATATTTAATCTAAAAATTTTTGACTTTCGTTACTTACGCTATAAAGGAGTTGAACCGCTTTATTGTCTCACCTGTCAATCACGTGTGCATCGAGCTTATTTTAAACTTAAAAGCTAAAACTAAATTGGTCATAAATTTTATAATATTATTACATAAATTTATATTACATACATAAATAAATATTACTACAGGAAATTCATAAACATCATAAGTTTTATAACTGAAACAGTAAAACTGAAGTTTTTCCAATTCAGAAAGCATCGTAATAATAATTCGAAAATATCGTAAAAAAAACAGTGGTTTTGTACACACATGCACGCACACACATACATATAAAAACCTTATTAATAAGTACAGAATTTTTTAAAAAATTCTTTTCTGATATGCCATTTTCGTGACAAAATCTGAAAGTATTATCCCAAAATATGAGAAAATTAAAATGGACTGTCTTAACTTAAGACACTTAAGTGTATTTGTAATAGACGTTTTTAAAGCCCAACTGACCGCCTGCTATATATATTTAGGAAATTATTGGAAAAATCAAAGAAGTCACAAAATTAAACTGATTTCACCGGTTTTATTTCATATTAAATTAATTCTATCATTTGTGACATAAATTTCCTAAGAAAATCTACGGTCCCTTCTCTCAGCCACCGTAAATTTTCGAAAGCAATTTAAAAACATATTTTGTTTAGAAATTCGTTGACAGAGTTTGCTAGCAATAATCATGGAATAAAATACCTATTGACCCATTTCTATAATTTCAATCTCATGCTAAAGTATCTATTCTTCTCTATTTGTCATGTCATCAAGGGTCTACTGTTCTTTTCATATCCATTTTCGAAAGACATTGTAATATAAAGTTTAGATAGAGCTGCTAAACTGAAAAGTTGGATCAAAATGCACTAATATTATTATCAATCCAGAAACAAAAAATGTAAGAAATTTATCTACAGAAATTCTTTGAATGTTTAGAATAAATATAAATTGTATTTAGTGAGCGCTAATACTGCTACTACTAAAACACAAATGAACTGAATAACTTTAGAAGAAATATTAGTACGATTGAAACAATTATTTCCTAGGAATCAAAATTAATAAAGAATTTGGTTTGAATCCCTATCTGAGGCTGACCCTTAAGAAAGTCCTCAGACCGGATTCTTTATTAATTTTGATTCCTAGTCAATAATTGTTCCAATCGTACTAACATTTATTCTAAAGTTACTAACATTATTATTATGTAATTCGTCAAGTTGGTGGAGAACATAGATAAAATAATATCAGTTGTTCAGGCTGCCAGCTGTGCTAACGTTGCCTTTTGCAAAATATATAGAAATGAAGAGGAAGTGGGTAGAGGACTGTTTATTAAAGGTTTTAAACATCATAGGAAATAAGAATTTTTAAAATTAGTTCTGTGGTTGGGGCTCTCTACTTAGGGAATGTGTGATGAAGATTTTTTTTTTCCAATTTATTCCAAAAATAGTGGATGGTGGAATGTAGCGACCCTTGATACCACATCTAAGGGAAATGAGATTTCCTATGAAACAAAACATTTTGAAATCGGTTGAATGATTAGGACCGGTGAACTCTGTCTCAAGATTTCCAATCGAAAATATACAGTGAATTTTTCTTTATTAGAATTCTTCTCCCTTCAAAAGAAGAAGGGTGGTGAAAGGTAAGCGATCATTGATGACTTATCTGGGAGATGACTTCTATGACATGATCTTTCATATGAAACCTAAATTATTGAAATCGATCCAGTGGTTTCGGCTAGCAAGATCTCTTCATAGAGAATATGTTATGAAGTTTTATTTTTCCGATTTCTCTCAAAATTAAGGAATGGTGAATGACATCGTACCTTTAATGACATATAAAAAGCTCACTAATATTCACATGAACAAAAATTAACAAAATTGGGCTAATGTTTGAAGCTGGGCGACGGATCCATTGGTTTTTCCTTATTATTTTAAATATATAGATGTCACTATGACATCATGATACTCAACACAGTTAGGAATATCCCAGTAAAGAGTAAATAATACACCCGTTTATTAAAACTAAATAACTTTTTAGCATGCCACATGTTGATGCTTAAAAAATTAATTTTATGAAGAGAAATTATTGCATGACAGATGCGATAGAAATTCCTGCACTATTAACCTTAAACTGATTGATTAAACTAGCTAATAAGCTGCCTGAGATTTTATGAAAAAAAAGTTTTCTACTTTTAAACTTTTATCAAGAAGCCATCTAAATATATTAATTTCAATAAAATCCACATATCCTTACAATATTACTTTTACTTATAATTATTCATAAGGAAAAATAAATCAAAAAGAATTATTTTTTATGTTCTTAAAATTTGCATAAATCATTTTTAAAGACTTTCCTTCGTGGATTTCCTTTCCTTTTTTGATATTTTTATTTATGTGAAAAAAAAATCACTATTGTGATAAAACTGAAAAATTAACTTATTTTAAATACTTGACATAAAGTAAAATTAGCTATTAATACTACAAAAGATATCATAATTACTAAATAAGAACAAGAATACTTTTTATTCTCCGTGTGCAAATTTAGGTACTCTTTTGAAAAAAATATCCATTCATTGAACTAAAATGGTGATACTATTTTATGCAAAAACATTCAGGATAAAGATTAAAGGTTTAGTAAATTAAACAAGCACACAAGTTTTTCATTAAAAAAAGAAATATTAAATAAAGAAACTGCCAATCATTCCGGTTACTTTGTATTTTGCGATGACTTGCAAGAGGAACGTACAATCATTTCTGACATTGTCATGATGGCTACAAAGGGTAGAATCTGATTTTTATTTATAGTATTCTTGAACTTTGTCTCAGATTTTTTATGATTTAAATGCAAACTTAAGGTCATTGATCCCGTTTTGCTGTAAAGTATGTTTTTCATTATTTTCGGTGTTATGATGATTTGCTAGAAGCAATTTCTTGATTTTAACAATCTACTCGCTGATTCTGAGACTTGTTGGTTTGCCACGAATGCTTACTGTCTTGCATTTACAGTTAAATTTTATATGCATAGCTAGATGCTCATGATTCTCTTTACGAAGCTCTTTTGAGGATCCACTTGTGATAGATTTTAAACTTTTGTTATTTTAACAACATCAAACATGTTCTGTTCTGATGAAAATAAAGATATTAAATTTTGGTTAAAACAAGAAGTCGATTTGATTTTTTTTGCAACAATTAAATATATTTTTCAAAATAATGTAGAAAGATGGGTTTAAAAAAATAATTAAAAAACAGTAAAAATTTTCACGCCGTCTAAATTGGTAAAATTATAACGGGAATTTCTAAATGGCTTACAAATAATTTTCGAGCAATAATAATTTGGGGAGTAATTATGGAAAAAGACCAACATTTCGCTCCATTGTTTATTTAAAATAAAACTTAATTAGCATTTGAAGAAAATTATTCAGAAATATAATATCGCACTCACTAAAGTATATCAGTGCCAAATCTGATACCACTAATTGAAATTCTAGGCCTCATAAAGCAGCAAAACAGACAGGCATGCAGGTACACACACTTTTATTATTCGTAGAGATGACATTTTTTATTGATTAAAGTGAATATAATTAAAATTAATTAATTTAATTGCATTCATAGTATGATAACTAAATTTACAGTGAGATGTTTTATTAAGTGCTGATATGACGAATTTTAAGCTGATAACATTTAGTGTTGATAATATGAAATTTAGCGAACATTTTCTTTAAAATTTCTATCATAAAACAATATAAAGATATTTATGATTAATATGTCATTTTCTTTTTTACTTTCTTGTGTACGTATCATAGAGAAAATACAGTAATCGTCGAAAAATTCGTACTCAAGATTTTGGCGAATCTACATATGTAATGGTTCCCTGAGTTCCTTAAACGCATTTTGGAAAATTTGGTATACTGTCTTTAAACCATATTTGCAGATTTCTATCAAAATTTGCTTAAAATATGTTCAGAAGAAATCCGTCTGTTTGGATATAAGTTAACACAGCAACAGAAAAAAGAAAACTAGAGAAAAAAAATTCGGTACACAGATTTACCATCTATGATATAGAAATATATCGAAGCTTCAGCCAAATCTAATTTCAATTGACTGTCTGTTGGCACTTTCGGAAACATATAAATATGATAGCTCAAAGACGCAATGTTTTAAAAATATGAAATTTGGTTTGTGATTTTGTGACTCCAATTGTAGTTATGTGTCAGTTTTTTATTCAATCGGTTGAGTTCAAATAATAGGCCTCATACAGCACCAAAAAAGACACGCACGCAGAGATACATGCATTTATTATTCTAAATTTTCAGATACTATTTACCTCAGTCCAGGTATTGACCGCCAAATATTTCACCAAGGATTATACAACTAATTCAGTAGAAATATTACATTCATGTCAAAGGTTAATATTTCAAAGCTATTTTATGCCAATGCCATCAAAGGTATTCTCTGTGATAACACATTTATTAGAGCTTTTGCTAGAAATTTTGAGGTAACCACATTCGCAAGTTAAAAAAAAATCAGATATCTGCCGCTACTGGTTTTGAGTTGTTATGAATAGCTTGAGTAATAACAAGAAAGAAATTTGTGATTAATTTATTGTTTTATTTATGAAAAATCAAAGACTTGTTATTACTGGCTTTGATCTGCTATAAATGATCGAGAATTCAATTTAAAATTGTGAATCATAAGCGGAAAAATTTATGTCTCCAAAACTCCTCTAATGTTTTGTAGTTATTTATATTGGCAAGCCGCCATAAAACTGTCTGTTTGATCTCAGAGTGAATAGCCATAAAATCTAAGGATTAAGATTAAAGCAATTATTTGGAATAGGGTTATAAAATATTAGGAGTGACTTTAATGCTTAATTTCTATCAATTTATTATTTTTTCAAGCGTCACATCAGTAGGATGATTCAAGCTATCTATTTAGACAGCCAGTTTTTATAATAAAAAATTCCATTCATAAAAAAATTTTATTGCCCTTACTTATAAGGCAAAAACAGCCGGAAATAATATACTGGTATAAAAGAAAGCAGTATCTTTTTTTTACGTTCAAACACGTTATTTTTGTGCTTAATATTCAAAGTAAAATATAGATTGTGTTATTTTGATTTGTTAATGGGTAAAGTTGCTCATGCTTGAACCAATTATTTGTCGCATAGAACGATTGCTTAGGTATTTAAAAGAAGGGTCTATCAAAATTCAGAAAGTGTTAACACTTTGTATTTCTGTGTATATTGCAAATAGAGCATAATTATTAAATACTTGATCATATCAAAATATTTCTAATTTGTCAGAAATAATTTTAAAAAATAGCTTCTCTAAAATCATCAAAATAGAGCTGATTGTTTTTTTATTACTTTGTTACTGAGGTAGAATTAATTCATTAATTCTTTAAATGTGATAGAAATATTCTACTTTAAGTTAGAAATTATCTGGTGAGTCAGAATATTTAATTTTATTCTGATAAATCAGAATGTACATTGCTACTTAAACTATTTGAAATTTAATTGCATTGTGTATAATTACATCTAATTAAATAGTATTTAAAAATAATCTCAGTGGTTTTAAGTCATTCATAGTCATGAATATATTGTATATTAAAAATTACTTTTTAGTATTCTGTATAACAGATACTTAAAGAAAGGAAGACCAGTTTCGTCGATTTTTTTGCTTTGCTCTTGTACAATTTTTTTCATCTTGTAATGCGCAATGGTTTTCACGATTTCTAACACTTGTTACTGAATAGTTGGTGATCATATAAGTTTTATTGAGGTTTAAGCACAATAAACTTTTTTTTTCTCCATTCCTCTGTTTTCGAGTCGAAAGTGTCTGGTTTACTGCAAATTCAATACCATTTTTCAAAATTAACTTGCATTTTGTAACTTTTCTTCGTAGTTTATATTATTTGTATTCTCCAATTATTGTTTCAGTTATATTAACATTCTCCTTAGAAGCAGCTCTAGTGTTAATGTAGGACTAACCTCTTTATTATGAGAAATACTCAGAGGAGGACCTCTGGGTTTGTATTCTTGTTTCCAATCTCCCAAATTAGCTGCAAGATGTTTGAACCACGACGCATCCAACCTGCTTATTTTAATGAAATGGGGTTTCGAGCCCGAAGATTTCTGGTTCTGGACCTGCTGCTGTACCACTAGAACACTACTATCCTTACTACTTTTTGTTTGCAGTAGTTTAAGATGTATGTATTTGCATCGTATTATTACTTGAGACATCATTGCATATACGTATGCTACGATGCATACGACTTGCTGTTTTTGCATTTCCAATAACGGAACCCATTTTATCAATTTTTATTTCATGAGATGTCCAATGAAACTTATGTATACCACATAAGTTCAAATCTCATGGATCATCAACAATGATCCATGGCATTCTGCCTTCACGAATAAGTGGAAAATCATACTTAAATCATATTCTCTATTCGAAAAAATTCGACAGAATTTCGCAATTACCTACACAGTAACGATTTTGTCAATTTTTGATCTGATCCTAAATATATCACAAAAGATCACCTGCCTCTCCACCCCTGTTTGCGAGAGATATTGCAAAGTGAAAATTTAAATATGATACCAGCAGATACTACTTAACCTTTAGTTTACAAATGGGGTTAGTCTCAACATATCCTTTTAAACGATGCTTTCAGAAGGGAACTAGTTAAGTATTTCCTTCTTTTCCGAGCTCTGGATTAAGACATCCTTTATATCACTAGTGAGCTTAATTATTCTGATCTTCTATACATAATAATGAATCTTACCATCTAGCATGAAATGATACAATATGATTGGAGTAAGCGTGTTTTATTGAGTTATTAGGAGACAATGTTTCTAAGCCAAGGGAAAAATATTTTAGAGATTTAGTAATAGCATTTGTATCAGCTCATACAGAAAGAAAAATTCCCACTCCGCACTGATGGTAAGAAAAAGATAAAAAATACCTTTTCACAGAACAGTATATGTCAAGAACTATGAAACAGTTAGTCACAACAAGAAATTAACAGAAACTTATTTCTATATATCAGGATACAAGAATCAATATGAACATAATACATTAGCAAGATATATGAAGCGATATGAACAAAGAGGTATTAATAGAAACATATACGACAGAACAGGATGCATGAAGCTATATGAATATGAAAATAATATAGAATTAAAAGAGAATATGCACAAGAACAGAATATGTAACACTATAGAATAATAAAAGGATGTATGAAACAATAATAACAATATACACTGAAGTGACAAAAGTCATGGGATAGCAATATGCATATATACAGATGGCAGTAGTATCGCAGCGAAAAAGTATAAATGCGCAGTTCGTTTTCCAGAGCTTTCATTGGTGTTCAAGTTATTCATGTGAACAGGTTTCTCGTGATTTATGGCGGCACGATGAGAATTAACAGACTTTGAACGTGGAATGTTAGTTGGAGCTAGACGCATGGGTCATTCCATTGCGGATATCGTTCGTGAATTCAACATTCCGAGATCCACAATATCAAGAGTGTGCCGAGAGTATGAAATTTCAGGCATCACATCCCATCATGGACAACACAGTGGGCGACCACCTGCACTTAACGACCGTGGGCCGCCGACGTCTATGTACAATGGTCAATGTTAATAGACACGCAACACTTCGTCAAATAACTGCAGGAATCAATGTGGGACGTACGAGGGACGTGTCCGATTGGACTGTGCGGCGAAATTTGTCTTCCTTGGGCTATGACAGCAGAAGACCGACTCGAGTGCCTTTACTGACAGCACGACATCACACTCTCCTGGGCTCGTGAGCATATCGACTGGTCCCTAGACCAGTGGAAAACCGTGGCGTGGTCAGATGAGTCACGATTTCAGTTGTTACGAGCTGATGGTAGAGTTCGAGTGTGGCGCAGACCCCACGAAGCCATGGACCCAAACTGTCAGCAAGGCACTGTTCAAGCTGGTGGTGGCTGCATAATGGTGTGGGCTATTTTTACATGGCATGGACTCGATCCTCTGGTGCAACTGAACCGATCATTGACTGGAAATGGCTATGTTCAGCTTCTTGCAGATCACTTGCAGCCATTCATGGACTTCACGTACCCACACAACGATGGGATATTTATGGATGACAATGCGCTATGTCACATGGCCAGAACCTTTCGCGATTGGATTGAAGAACATTCCGGACAATTCCACTGCATGATCTGGTCACCTAGATCGCCCGATATGAATCCCATCGAGCATTTATGGGACATCATCGAAAGGTCCGTTCGTGCCCAAACTCCTGCACCATCCACACTTTCACAATTATGGACGTCTATACAGACAGCATGGCTCAATATTCCTGCAGAGGACTTCCAACGACTTGTGGACTCCATGACACGTCGAGTTGTTGCACTTCGCCGGGCAAAAGGAGGACCGACACGATATTAACAGTCATCCCATGACTTTTGTCAATTCAGTGTATGTAACCTAAAGGACTTAAGAGAAAAATATGGGAGGGAGCATATTCCAATATGGACATGGAATTAATAAAGATTTAATAGAAGCCGTAAGTAGCAGCATGAAATTGACAGTAGAATGAATGAAGTAATAAAAATAGAGTATTTAACCTTATGTAATTAACAGAAGATTATGTGAAAGAATAAGAACAAGATATATGTAGCATTATTACATAGAATTAAAAACAGGTTGTTTGAAAGAATGAAGCAATGTGAAAAGAAAACGCAGATATTTAGAATTAATAAAATGATGTACGGAGGATCAGAATAAGATATGTAGCTACGTGGAATTGACAGAACATATGGAAGAACGAAAACAGGATATAATTGAAATTTTATTATTTAGAACATTTTGTTCGAAAAAGTGAAACAATGTGAATAGAATGCGCAGCATTATAGAACGAATTTTAAAGATTTGTGAGAGCAGGATATGTAAAATAAAATCAATGTTTTAGAAACCATTCTTCTATTTTATTAAATTATTACATGTTCATTTTAAGAGAAACCATTATCACATTGAAAAAAAGCAAGCGAATCCATCAGCTCCAAACTAGTATACTCCAAATTTAATTCTAAATATAGTTTAAACTCTAACGAAAAAAAAAAAAAAAACTGTTCAAAGGAGAAATGAGGAATATATTAAAAATTAAGGCTAACTAAACTGTCGAATGGTCTTTTAATTGATTTCCTCTATAAAAACCAGCAGCTGTAATTAATCTCGAGTTAATTCAATTAATTAATGCGAACGAATGATTTTGCTTAATCCTCCCTTTTTTTCCCACAGAGCTCTAAAGTTCACTTGCAGCACGATCACCAGAATCCAGTTCAGAAAGTTACAGTAGAAAAAGTTAGTTAAAAGGAGGTTAAAAAACCTATTCTAATCGTTAAATAAAAAGATTGTGGAAGATTGGATGATGAAATGAAATGTATTAATTACAAGGAAGGTTAGAGATCCAACTAAGATGTCAGGGAGGAAATTAAATCAAAAAATCAACAGGTTGATAGGGAGAAATCTCCATGGAGCTGTTTGAATTTTATTTGAAGTGACCTAATATGGGAGCTTTGCAAATAAGATTTAATAATTAATGCCTTAGTGAAATATAAGCATCAAACTTATTAAGAATTAATATGAGGATTTTAGTGCTATTTGTCTTGTATTTATTGGTAGATAGATAGTCTTGTATTTATTTAGGTAACAGGAAGAGACCAATAATGTTAATTTTCCAATGTTTAATCCCAAGTTTGATCTTATTTCAGTTTCTCTTAACACGTTATTTATTACGAAACTTATTTTGATGAAAACTAAAATATTTATTAACTTTGTTTTTTCAAAATATTTTGATTTTTTTTTTGAATTTTTTAAGCATTACAAAAATAATAAATATGAAGTAACCCACCACCACCGGAGAAAATCATGGATTCTTTTTTTGTAAAAGTGATATAGTAATTAATTCTACTAAAATGTATTTATAAGGCTACAAATGAAATTTCTGTGGGAAGATAAACACGCTTGTTTCCCTATATTTAAACTAGCCGCCTTTGATGATCAGTTCATGAGTCCAGATTATTAGCTTTATTAAGTTGTAAATGATTTCTGGAATACATTCAAAATAATTCATTTTATTTGATACCACTGTAAAGCATAAATTGAATCTGCTTACAACAGTTTTAACTTTCTTGCATACTCTCTAATAAACTTATCATGTCAGAGAATGTAAGAATCCTTACACATCAATGGCGTACAATAATTATAAAATATTTTTTTGCAGAAATTCATACCTGTCATGCTTTAATAGTGTTCCAAAACTTAAATTTGCGTTTCTGACCTATTTTCTTAATTGATTGAAACAAGAATTTGACACAGAATTTTACTTGTAGATATAAAATCAGAATTTTTAGCTTGGCATATTTGTGTCTTTCGGTTTTTGAGTTATCGAAGTACAGGTTTACAGACAATAATTCTTAGTTGGATTTGGCACAAAATTTGACAGGTATTTACAATCTAGATATTAAATCTGTGTACTAAATTCTTTTCATATCACTATCTTCATTTTGTAATTATCGTGTTAACTTATATTCGAAAAGAAGACAGGTGAATGTACTTTGAATATATTTTAATAAAAATTTGATAGAAGTGTGCAAATTTAGTGTAAAAACCATGTACCAAATTTCATCAGTCTAGATAAGAGAGTTTTTATCTTTGTCTCAGATAGACAGATGTATATTTTCTGAAAAAGTGTATTTATAACTTAGGGAAATCTAAAACGTGTTAATTCTTCAAAATCTTGAGTTCGAAATTTTCAACGATTATTATATTTCTTTCTAAAATGGAAAGTGTTTATATTATGATATAAAAGAGAAAACGATTCTTTAATGATTGGTAAAAACAACAATTGGATGTTTTGATGCTTGAATGTTCAATTTCATCCATTCTGGTATTTAAAATATTATCATATAAAGTACATCAAATTAAATATCATTAAAATTAAGGCAAAAATTTCCACGAAAAATGAAATTTATATCATTAAAAAGGTACTTTTTTATGTCTTAA
>JAPMOQ010036552.1:6943-114998 GCA_026543055.1 Argiope trifasciata | reverse complement strand
TCTCTTTTTACATATATATATATATATGTAAAAAGAGAGTGATTGGATTTTAACGTACTTCATTTCCCCTCATACACCATACTCTCATAAGATTTCTTTCTATTTGAATGGACGGGAGTGAATTCTATTTTTTAAAAGAAAAACACAAATAATGGCAATGGCGTAATATATTTAAAAAATTGGGAGACATTAACACAAAACACGTACACGTACAAACATAAAAATGACACTGGAACATTAACGTTTTATATTTATAGATATTGTGTTCTAATGTCCCTCATTATATTTCCTCACATACTCCACATTTCTCAAGTCATAAGATTTCTTACCCGCTTAAATGATTCTTATTTTTAAGAGAAAAACAAATAACTGATATAATGTTAAAAAAACTTCAGATAACTAATACAAAACACGTACAAACATAAAACGACTGTGGCAGAAAAACTGTAATAATAATAAGAAAGTTGTAGCAGTTTTTATTTATAATCACATAAATGAAAAATAAAAAGTTTCGCCTCTGAGTTTGAATGCTAGTTTGATTCGGGTTCAACGATTTTACTCTGCAAGGAAACTGATCTCATCACAATTGATACGCATTAAAAGTCGACATCAAGTTCTGGATCAATTTTTTGTGTGCATGTTTTTGTAGTCATGCACTTTATTTTGGATATAGCAGCGCGTTACGCTGTTCATAGAAATTTTGTAGCATTTTGAATCATGTCATTTTTATTTTCTCGAATACAATGTATTGAGAAAATTTATAATCTTCAAAATATTCGAACCGAGATTCTGGTGACTCTATCCATTTTAGACCTCTTTGAATTAAAAAAAAAATACACGTTTAAAATTATGATAACTGAGACAAGCAACTATGATAACTGAAACATGCTTTGAACAAAACGGGTGATATTTGAAATATGGTCACCAAATTTGCAGATTTCTGTAAAAGGTTGATCAAATTTTATTCTGATGAAGTCCGTTTTCTGGTTTATTGGGCTATAAGTTAACACAATTTCTAGAAAACAAAGAATTCAGTATTCCTATTCAACACCTATATTGCAGACATCTCTCAAATTTTAAACAAATCCAACAAGAGCTGACTGTATGTATCAGAAGCATGATAACGCAAATGTCAAAAACTAAATTAATATGATCAAATTTCGTCAATTAATTATATTAATAATATTCATATTAAATATATCAAATTTTGGCTTCAATCATGCTGGAAAAAAGCATGTCTAAAACACAAATTTTCGATATTATTAACCGCATACAAGGGATAATCGCTAAAAAAAACTAATCTAGGATCATTTAACTGATTCAATGCAGATGTTAAATTCACACTTAGAGTTAACATTTCATACCTGCTATACGTCAATATCAAGTAAGGTATTTTCTGGGGTAACACTTTTATTACAAAATATACGAGAAAGTTAGGGAGAGACCACTGTTGCTGGTTTAATAAAGATATAAAAACAATGGAAATAAAAATATAATTATGGAACAAAAACTAATTTTTTAAATGAAATAAAAAAAAATTCAGAAACTCAAAGGAAAGTAATACATTAAGCTGCAAGTAACAACTGTCTTGGCCTTATAACTTAAAAAAATGAAACCTAATTATGAATCTAATGGATAACTCTTATGCCATGGAGATTCAAATGATTCAGATTAGTGCTAGTAGCTGTATTAGACGAGCATATGTTTTTGAGTGAAAGGTCACTAATGATTCATTTTTGTACTATCTTTTTGCGGAAAAGGAAATACATGACCTTATACAAGACCCTGAGTCACCAGCTGTGTTAGCCCCGGAATTTGGTGCGTGATATATGGCAAGACCGATAAAAAACATTAATTAAATTAAATAATGTACTCTCAATGGAAAACCAACATAAACAGATATTTTTTTTCTAATTTGCCTTATTTCATCGTTAGATCGCAACATCCTCGTATTCCTCACAGTTACGGTTAAAGATCACTGGAACGCAGTTGCACCTCGGGGTGAGCGCTCTAGGAATTCATGAGAAAAAGTGTAAAAGATTCGCATAGGGAAATGTTCTATAGAGAAGAAGTAGTTTACACTCCTTCAGCTGGGACGGTTTTTATTGACAGTTTAAGTGACCCTCGGGGTAAAGTTTGAAGAGGAAGAATCTGAGCGGCTTCGAAAATTGAAATAAAAAAGCTAAAAATAATGGATACTTTGTCATTTTGGATTGATCGGTGGGAAAGGAAGCTGCGGGCTCTTACTGGAGACACCACTGTTATTTGTTCTTGTTCCGTACGTCTATTTTTTTCCGAACAGTAATTCGATGTGTCTCAATTCATTGCTCTTTCAGAAACTATAGGAAGTGCTAAACCAATAATTAAAGTAATGAGTTGCATAATTTATTTGTTGACTTTTTGTCAATACTGCATTATCAGATCTTTGAGGAATCTTTGAGGGAGTTTTAATTTTTAGATTCTAAAATTTGTCATGCTTTATCTTTTTCTGTATACGAAGCATATAAAAAGAAAAATTTTCAATCTCCAAAATATTTGAATTAGATATTTTGCTAAGATCTCAGTGTTTCATATCTCTCTAAGTTCGTAAAAAAACCATTTTTTAATTTTTTAAAATTTTTTTGTGAGCACTATAACTCCAAAACACTTTGAAATATGCGGATGAAATTTGGTATGTGGTCTTTCCCTCAGATATATAGAGTCCAGCAAATTTTGAAATATCTGAAAATCTACCCTCAAGAAATTAGAAATTTGTTTCTCTGTATATCCAAATGTAAATAAACAAAATAAATACAGAACGTAAAGAGTTAAATAGATAAAATTTAGTAATAGACGTATCTAAAGATACGTATCAATTTTTAACCCAATACGTTGAGGGATTGATTTTCTTTTCCTCTACACTTTTGTTTGAGTGTAATAATTTCTAATAAACCTAGAAATAATTTCTAACCACTCGACATCCAGTATCAATGTATCTTTAACATCTAAATTCAGCTGGCTATAATTTTCCCTCACAGAATCAAACTCTGTAATAACGAATTCTTTTCTAGAATTATATAAGTTCAAAAAATTTTCTCTGAGACTCTCTTTCTTGCTTTCCTACTCCCTAATCGACACTCTGACTGTTCTGATCATGGTTCGAATAAAAAATTTTTTGACAAAAGCTAAACCTGAGTTGTTTCGTTGAAATATGACGAATAAAAATTATTAACGAATTCTAAGCTTGCTTCTTTAAATTATGATTTACATTATGGAAATACAATAATTAACCAGCGGAAGAGGCCTTTCGAGAATTTTCTCTTTTACTCTCTAATGTATCATTTCCCGGAGAGCAGCTAATATGCCCTTGCCGTACAATAATTAAGGAGTAATTTTTGGTGTGAATTTAGCATTTTTACAGTACCCATTTTGCAGAGTAATCAGTCATCCTTGAAGAGTAATTTGGCGATTAACCTCTGGAATACGATTAATATAATACGAATATCGAGTTTGTGCTTTAGACGGGCTTTTCTTAATCGATTGAAATAGAGATTTCACTGTAAATTGCAGTAGTCTTAAATCCAGTATTAAATTCTATATATTTAATAAATTATTTCTTTTTTGAATAATTAGATTAATGTGTTTTTGAAAGTACTAACTGTACAAATATTCAACTCGTTGTTGGTTTTGTAACAAAGGTTGATAGGTGTATGCACTATATGTAAAATCTGTAAAACGAATTTTATCTATCTTTTGTCCTTTTATAGTTGTTGTGTTAGTTTATATTTGAGTAGCTAGTATTTCTCTGAACGTATTTTACGCAAAATTCGATAGAAATTTGCAAACTTGGTGTAAAGATCATATACTGAATTTCAACCATCTAGCTCAAACGGTTTTGAGGTATCTTTGTTACAGATAGGCAAATATCTTCAGAAAATATGCTTTTCTAACCCATGATCTAAAATGTGGAGATTCGTCAAACTCGTGAGGTCGAATTTCTTAGCGATTGCTATATTCTCTTTGTACTATATGTACATGGAAATAAAAAAAAATGTAGCGATTCAGATAATGGAAATTAGATGTGTGATCTCATTATTAAAACTGTAGTTTTATGTTGATATTTAGTTTTAATTTATTGAAAAAAGATATTGATTTCCTTTACTATGCAACAAAATCAAAACGCTCATATGTGGGACTGGGGAAACAAAAATCTGAATACTCATAGCGTTACTTGACGTGCCTAATATATACAGTTTTTATGGAGAAAGGGCGAAAAAATTTCGCTGTTAAGAAATAGGTTAGAATGCTTCAGGAAGAACGGTACCTTCCTTTTTTTTAAGAAAATGGGTGGAATAAGAGAAAGAGGTGATCCATCATACTTACTTTATTTATAATATTCTAAGAATGGTAATTTTTCAATGAAAAGATAAGCATTCTTCTGCTATCACATTGTCTCAACTACTGTCCTGATACAATGCGATGCCAGAAGACGTCTCTTCGGTCAGTATGATACAATGACCATTGATATAATCACAATCTAGAAAAAAAAATGGAAAAAAATTCGAGCTCGAGATTTTGACGAATCTTTAAATATTAGTATTATTAATTTAATATTGTAACTAGCTTTTATTAGTTACGCTTTAGACACGAAATAAAAAGGTAGTTTTAAGTTATACATGCAAAGTTGATTTAACAGATATTTACTGATTATTCATACACAGAATAGGAACCTATTAGGCAGCGAAATCAGTCCACTTGTTGAAGATGGTGCGGAGGGTATCAAAGATTTATTGAATGATTCTTGAAAATATCGAGATGGTCGGGAGACCGATCATTGATCTTCAATGCACAAGAAAAGTCATTCAATCAAAGATATCTAATAAGTCGTCCAATCAAAGATATTTAATATTTTTTAAGGAGATTTTTAGATATTAAGTATATTTAACAATGAATAATATATTGAATCAAGTTGTTATGCGGCTAAATAAAAAAAATTAAAAAAATCTTTAACTCAGTTATTGTTATCCTTGTATTTATCGTTAAAAGAGTTTTTGAATTGGTTTTGATGTAAATATATATATCCATATACATTGTCTAGTTTGTGAAGCTCTGTGTACTTAACTCTTAACTCCCTATTAGAACTCTTAAAAAGTATCTACGAGTAGATATTATCTTCTAGGTTATAGAGAAGAAGGCATTTTAAAGAGAGTGTAGTCCTGCAGAAAACCCCCAAGGTGAAGTGTTTCACTGCACGATTTATGGACATTTGTTTCAATCCTTCAGAAGATACTTCAATCAAGATGCAAGAGAAGGTACGTCTGTAGCATATCATGCGCCACTTTTTGTTAGTAAAGAGAAAAAAAATCGGCATATATTAAAAGTGATGTTATCGTTCTCACAGTTAAGAGAAAAGGTTAACTTTCGCAAGATGACCGGAAATACCGCATGAATTTCTTTGAGTAACAAATAACCACAAATGGTAGATTGATCGAGGTGATTATCTAAATGGTTCGGATGACATTTAACTCTCTTTAAGTCGGTTTCGCAACTCATGCTTTAATTAAATATAAAAAGTTGCCCATTTCACTTTGAAGTGAAGGTCTTGCCATCTTGACATAAATTACTTTGAAATAGCAAGCAGTGAATTGATAAATAAGTTCCTTTTTGGCATATGGATAACAATTTTGTTTTATTTTACAGTTTAAAGAGACCTTTAAGATATTCTTGAGTGTAAAGTGATTTATTTCGAAGTAGCAAAGAAATATCTTCGAAGTCTGTGAGCAATATCTTTTAACTTTCCTTGCATCAGAAGCTAAAGGCAAATTGCCTTTTAAGGACTACTTTAAGGTCTCATCTTGAAACAACAAAAACTGAGCACTTATTCATCAGTTGTTATCCTTGAACTGATAAATAAGTATTCTTAGAAGAATGAATGAACAAATTCTTTAGGAGATTTCTATACAAAATAAAAGTTTTCAAAGATTGCTTGTAAAATATTTTAGTTATCTCAGAGATTAAGGTCGAATTTTCCCAGAATTTGAAGTTCCTTATTCGTAACTAGCGGTTTTTTTTTTCTCAGAACTAATTTAAAATCTCATTTTGAAATAATAATAAAAAGAGAATTGATGAATAAATGTTCCTTTTTTGCTATATAGATAACAAATGTGTACCTTCTTACAATTTAAAGGTATCTTTTGATATCCTTTATGTGATTGTCATATTTAAAAAAAGTCTTCAAAGATGGCTAATAACATTTTTAAATTACTTATCTCAGAAACTGAGATGGAATTTTTGATGATATTAAAGAATTCAATTCTAAATAAATTTCTCTTTATTCGGAAATGTAAAATATTAGCAAAAGTTATTGTAGCGTAGTCAACTAAATTATTATTGGATAAAATCGGGAGAATATTTTAACAATGTTGTATGCTATTTTGTCTTGAAAGGGCCAGTTGTTAATTTGAAATAACAAGCTGCTAAAAAATAAATAAATCTTCTTTTTTTTTTGACAAATATATGGCATTTCTGTTTCATTTTATGCTTAAAATCGCATTTAAGATAATAACTAGACAAAAAGAATATCTTTAAAGTTTACTTGCATTTTTTCCGCTCCGAGTTTAAATTACTGTACTTATTCTATATATTAAGGACAATAGTTTCAAAGACTTCATATCGAATGTTTAACGAATTTTTCCATGAATATGTTTAGACCTTAATTTGGCTTAATGAACAGAACGTTTTCAGATAAGTGTTCGGTTATTTATTTATTTTTGATATAAATTACAATTTTTTAAACCCTAAAATTTAAAGTTTCATTCAAGAACGACATTTTAGTAATATCCATAAAAAAAACTGCAACATTTTGTTTACATTTTTGCTTACAGAGTTTGGCGCTTTCATATTTGCCCCATACTAATAGTATAAATTTAATCATGCCTACTAACTGCGATGAAACACATTATATCACAGCAAAAAAGTCCACTTTACATTATAATTACATATTCAACATGGTGCATTTTGATTGGCTTGGCATGCATGCAAAGTGAAGAAATAAATCTTGAATAAATTTGGCGAAATCAGACAAATTGTTAAGACTGGATTGATTGGTCAGATTGTTACTTGCAATGCTTTATTCTGATATCTATCTAAAAAGTGAGAGAGCTTGGAGAGGAAAAGCGATCATTGATGATGTACTGAAAAGTCGTAAGTTTTCATTTCTAAAAAAAATTATGAAATCGCCACATTGGTTGAAATCAGGGACTTAATAGAGGCCTTTTCTCTTTGAAAATATACAATGAAATAATTGTTTTGAGATTTATTTAGAAGAAGGACTGCCGTCAGATAAGCCCATTGAAGATATATTTAAAACTCGCGAGCTCTCACATGTAATGATAAATAACGAAATCGAATCAGTGGCTAGAAATAGTTAATTATTTTATTGATTTCGCCCTATTTCATTAAATATATAAAATCCACATTGCAGTGATTTATAGATATAATAAAACACTAAAATGCAATTATTAGACTGATTATTCGCATAATAACATGTTTACTGGCACTATAATTTCGTGCGTTAGACGTTATTAGATAAGTTCATATGCAGATTGGATACAACATGTATAAAGTTATCGAAATAACACAGCTCTAAACCCAATCACCATTCAGAGCTTAAAAAGTACTATTTGAAGGACATGAAAGCTGGACATAAGGGCTTTAATTGATATTAAAACAACCAAAATTTTTAACAAATCAGTGGTAATCAAAGGTGGATAGTAATCATCAACATCCATGCGCGATGTCCAATATTTTATTTTTTCCATCAACTTAATATCACATTATACAAGCCAATAATAATAATTAGTCTTTTAATATAAAAGCTAAATAAGGAAAACATCCTTTGTAGGCGCTCTGTATTTCCTTTTGTAACTTCTTTTCTATAAAATTCGTGACTTATAAAAATAATTATATCTGCCAATGAAAATATCGAATTGGAAAAAAGTAACACAGCGTTATCTGTGATCTTAAATTATATGAACAGAAGGGAAACAAATCATGAATAGTAGGCACCTTTTTCCTCAAAAATAGACATTTTAATTTACCTATTATCTGAAAATAAATGGTAAAACTAAATTTTTTAAAACTTGTAATTCGTCTTACATCGTGAAGAGGAACCGCTTTTTTTCAACTACTAAAGTGGCGCTGTCTTCTTCTTCCACCTTGGGGTGCTGACAGCTACACGTTTTTGGAATGAGTCATTCACGAATTCACTACATACAGAGGCTGTTGTTCGGTGTAGTTCTTTGAATCATTTCGAAGTCAGTAGGTGTCGAATAGGTATAAATAAGTCTCTTTGTTCTTTGGCTATTTTATATTTCAAGATTGATGACTGAGATGGACGAAAACATGATGAAAAAAATTGAAAATCCTGTTTAGCTAAAATTATGTGTTATTGTTGAAATCAAAATTTAGGTTAAAACTAACTGATTTCGTAACCAGATGTTATCCCATCATATTATCAATATTAATCTAACGATATGAACTAAATTTGACGATTTCAAAAGTAAGGAAGACTATTACAAGAGGGCGATGTTGACAGTAGAATAATTTAAAAAATTTATCTTTATTTGGTGATTTTCAATAGACAGATTTAATAAATTTATCTTTATTTGGTGATTTTCAACAGACCACTAAACTCCTTAATATACAGTATGCCAAAATCGTTGCATTCCTCGGCTTAGTTGTTGAATCTAAGATTACGTGAAAATTATCCTATCTGATTGGCGACAATTTGCATTTTTGACAATTTATGAGCTGTAAATATGCTCAATAGATATTTCAATCTTTGTTCAATGTTAACATTCTACAGCACTAGTTAATTTTCCCTAGAACTATTAAATTTGGTGCAGAAATACTTTAGAGGAGGGAAAACGGGAAATGTAGAGAGCATTGTTTTAAGATTTTGAATCGAATTTCATTTTCATGGCGATTCCTGAAATTACTACTAAAGAACATAATTTTATATAAATTTAAAAGTAAAAAAAGCCTTGTCATTAATGTTATTATGATGTCTTGTTAATTATGAAAATTTTATTGTTGTGGCGTTATTTTCTAAAGTCAAATTTCTGTACTTTTTTCTAAAATATATATATTTTTTTGTAAGAAAAATAAATAGTAAAAATATATTTTTAAACAGCTTCATGCGCTTTAAATCATTAATAAATATCCAGACAATATTAACTTGTAAATAACAAAGTAATAAGAATTGTTTTGTATGACGTTTTCAGTATTTATAGACAGCATTAAGAAGATTATAGCATGATCTTATAATTTAATTATAGGTCATATAATGAAATACATTATTGTCAACAAAACTATAATATATATTTTTATTTAATATAGTGAAATAAATCTTTAGTGGAAATAACTTATTTTATTACAATTTTCTCTGTCGAAAAAAAGAAACGAATGATAGATAATCCATAAAGGCTTTGTTATAGAATAGGAAGAATTTTGCAAAACAAGCTGCCCTATTTGGTTCTTCGTGACAAATTTCACATTTCTTAATCTCCCAACTTCAATTACTCTTGTAATGTCCTTCTAGTTGATGTCTAAATTTTTCATTCTTCCTTAGATTCTTCAAATTCATTTTTTTTTGATATTCTAACGAACAGAATATTTCTTTTTTCTTAATCATCTCCATTGTTTGTCCCTTCTTGCAGTCGGAAACTGTTTTCTTCCGTCTAGTTCGCCGCTTAAGCGAAACAAAAGGATTTGTGTCTCTGAAAACCGATAAACGGATTAATGTCACTGTTCAATGTGACATGTCTCTCAGCATAGGCAATTGAACGAATCCGAAACAGATAGAGAATAATCCTCCATTATTATTGAACGAAGTAACCCTCTTTGATACAGGAAATTGTCTGATGTGGTATAGGAAGTGGCACCAGAAAGAAAGTTACAACTTGGTTAAAAAAAGAAATGGAGGAATGTTTCTGATTGAAATACGGCCAAATCTAAATGAACGCATTCCGTTCGTTTAGGTCCTGATTTGAATTCTTCACTTTTTACATATCAGATGCCCGTATTAAAGATCTGAATTCGTTACTTTTGTCAGATTGAATGCCCTTAAACTATCTAAGGGATTTTAAAAATCAATTTAAAGAAAACGGAATGCGATAGAAATGTATTGATTGCGCCTTTACTTTTGGGACACCAGGAAATTTTATCCCTCAAAATTGCAAATTTAATTAAATTTGAAACCGACATTCAGACAGTCTGCAACAGATGTGATTTACATTGATGTCTGGAGATTCCTACATCGGATTAAACAGCGCTATTGCCACAAATCGGGATTACATTGAAATCCTTATTGTTTATTTTTTTGTAACAATCCAAGCAATATTTTCATAAAGGTTTTTATTTTTCCTATTTCGCAGTACAAGCGATCGGTGTCAATGTTAAGAATGAAATTTGGTGGGATGATTTGGCGGATTTCCCAAATGCAAAAACGCAACTGATGCATATCTATCTCATTCCATCTTTTTTTTAAAATTGATTTTCAAAAACCATTATTTTTTTTGACACATATGGATATAGTTAAGAGATAATGCTTAAAAAATTCGCTTTCAAGATTTTTGCTTATTTCCACGCTTTAGACCCTTCATAACTTTGGAATCATATCTGTTAGCATAGCCCAGAGAAGAAAAATTTAGAAACGCATTGATCGAGGCGATTGAAATTTAATAGATGATTTTCACATGAAATTTGTAAGCTTTACATAAAATTTTTAACGAAATCTATTCATAGAAATTCTATCTGAACCCAACAGAATGAGACAGCTATAAAGCGGGAAAGACTAGATTAATACAAATAATTCCACAGTTTTGATACCTAAACTGTAAATTTGTATCAAAGTTTGAACCAAATCTGTCTCAGGATCAATCGACTGCCTTCTTGATCTGTGTATTATCATACATGTAAAGACGATAACTCAAAGATCAAACGCCAAATGAAATTTCGAAAGGCATGTTTACAATAAAGTTTAAGTCTTTTCAATCGATCAAAATTAAAGCGCACAAAGTGCTTATTTGGCTGCTTTTGCTATTTTGAATTGCAAACGCTCATGCACGGAACTCGTAACGTTCACATGTTCACATATTGCTATATTCACATGACGCTCACTAGTGCCACAATTTTTACAAGGAGTTATCAGTTCTTAACAAGGTGTGCCATTATCAATTCAGAAGCAGAAAGAATTCTATCGAAGTATATCGACCGGTTTAAAGTGCAAGAAGAAGCATATGTATATCTTCCCTATTATCACAAGATATTCTACAATACTGTTCGATATTCTGAATACTAAACAGCGTTGTGAAGATATTGTAGCAGTATTGTTCGGTATTTTATGCTAATAGACAAAACCAGGATTGTATAAACGATTTCATTTTTACATAAGATAAGGAATCTGTAACGTCTTAAAACTTCAGCCAGAAAGAAACAGGTTATTTTATAGTAATGTAGGATTATAGTTTTGCAAGATATTTCTATACGTCACCATTCTTGTGTTGAAGTTTTTACGGATTATTCTGTAAAATTAAGTGTTTTTATCTGTTCGACTAACCGCTACAGCTTTGTCCCATAAGCTAACGATAGTTAATAGAATATTTACTGTACTTAAATTATCTGTTCCAATTAAACTTTTGAAATCAAGTAATTAATAATAACACAATCTGCAACTTTTAGATAGCGTATTTGCTACCATTATCAAAAGGTGTTTTGGAACAGAGATTGATCCTTTGTAGATGATTCATTGGTTTTTCATGGCTTCTAATTTTTTTTGTTTTGGTTTGTCAAGACAAACGCTTTGGTGACTACATAATATGACTGGCTCAAAAATGTTTCCAACATTTAAGCAGATTAACTGCTATTTGCTTTGATAACTTCTGGATTTCGAAGATGTTATGTGGACGTTCATAGGATACCATGAATGGTCCAAAATTCCTCTCTATAGAAATAGCTTTCTTTTATTTATGCTTAAACTCATTCTAAGTAAAAGGAAAATATTTTCATCCCCAAAGAATTTTTATCTGCTTTTGCATTATAAACTATTCTCCAGTTCTCATTTATCTCACTTCTTTTGATAACATTAGAAACTATAAAAATTATTCGTAGAGTTTAACCATATCTCATTGATAACATTACAAATAAGAAACGACGAAAAGTACTTGTCACTTACTTATTTGTGTTGAAATCTCTATCCTTTTCTTTGATAATTAAAGATTTATTGAGTGATAGCATATGCCAACAAAACTTTTTTCTTCAATTTTATTAGAAAATACTTGTCTTAGTATTATATTTCTATAAAAAACTAAATTTAAGATTAAAACAGCGATCTAATAAATGAATCTAAAAGTTCCAATATAAACTGCCAGAAATTAACGCCATAGAGGAAATACGACCATGGTGTTTTATTTAAGGATTAAGTCTTCTCTTTTTATTAAAATGTCTTTATGACTTGTCAGAGGATTAGAAAACTATCCTACCAAATAAAATTGGTGAAATTCAAAATATTAGATGGAATCACCGTTTAGTGTTTCTTTTTTCCTTCGTTTTTTATACTCATTATGAGTAGGCCTTGCGATTTTTCTGAAAAATAAAAGGGCAACGAACAGTGATAATTTATATAGAGAACATGAGCTTTTATATTAAATAAATAGTCAAAATTTGCCAATGGCTGAGGTTGGATATCTGGACCTTTGGTTTTTCTTAATTATTTTAAATATGTAGACACTACTTTTATTTTATTTTAAACAAGATGCAAATTGACATAGGAGGTTTAAGAAAGCACGTTCTTATCACACTAAATTTCTTAAACCTCTCAAACAGAGCACAATGGATCGATATCGTGGGTAAAAAAGAAAACGAGTATAATTTTCCAACCTAACGAGTGGTGACATTTCAGGCGATTGCGTAGCAATTGTCTTTCCGTCTTCAATACTTTCGATGTCAATACTACTCCCACGTCTTCTCTATGGGAATTTGGACGGTATGAATTCATTAACATGTGAAGGTGCGTATTCAACAGTAAACTTTATCTCATTCACAATTCTTCGTCATGCTCGACTGGCTAGTTTTCTTCTGAATGATTTGCGAGTGATTGTCACAGAGCTCGTTAATTAGATGTCAGGAGAATATCATTGTTATTCTCCTTATTTATTTGTGTAGAGATTTAACCTTATTATTAAAACATCATTTTTTAGGGATTTTATTCTCCATCCTGGTTAGTTTTTATTAACAATACTAACCACGGTCTGTATGAAAATATTTTCAAGCAAAGCATATTTTCCTATTTTTCTCAATAATTCATTGGAATAAATATGTTTTCTAGAAATACATGAAATATTTCTAATATTAAATAATATAAAATTTATATATATTATTACAGAAAATAACATAAAATTTATATTTCAATCATGATATTTTATTTATATTAAAGTAAGATTTATTTAAAAATACTTTTGATAAATTTAATGAAAATAATACAAAATCTATAGTATATTAATAATATTTTATTTATATTAATATAAAATTCATTATAAAATAATTTAATATTAAATAGTTGCCTTTGCTGAGCAGCTGGTTTACGAGCAACACTATATTATATGCAAATACATTTCTTCTGCATTATTTAAATTTTATGATTTCCTCAAGAAAATATTTTTACTATCAATTTGAGATAGATATTAAATCGGGGCTACCTTCATAGCTTTTATTATAAATATACCAGAGAGATGAAAAACAGCCCCGCCCCTTACTCACATTATCGCACAATACTCATTCAAAGCGCATATATTTTTTTCTAAATATATTCGTGACTATGTTTTTATTTTGTATAAAAATGTTTATTATAAATGCTCTATATTTATATTTACAGTCGAGTTTGGGGATCAAATTTTTTTAGAGCATTGACTTTCTTGAATATAAGTTACTAGCTGATATCCGGCGCGTTGCTGCCTCAGAAGAAATAATTTAGGAAATATCGTTTGAATTTGATATAGCTATTTTGTTTCATTAAGAATGATAGATAGAATGATATTTATTTTCTTGTCAGCAGAGAATAAATTCATTGAAATTGAAGGATTTGTAAAGAAGAAGCATAAATAGTATTTATTCTGTTTTTATTATTCGATTCTACAAACAAATATTCAGTTTTATGTATTAGATTTGAGTATCCGTTTAGAATTGTAAAGCTTGGTGTCGTGCAATATTAGTTCACAATTCTCAAGTTTAAAGTTAAAAAATGTGATTAAAGTATTTTTCTTTCAAATTGATTAAACGTAGAAAATATATTTATATCATAAAATCTTTAATATAGTTAAAAAAATAATTTTTTGAAAACTGAGATCGTTCAAAATTATTTGTAATATAATATTTTCGGATGTAAAAAAAAGCTAAAATTTTGTTGAATGTTTAATTAAGATTTCAAACATATATGATTGGTTCCCCTAAAACTTTCTCGAACACTCTCTAATAAAACTACTATCTCAGAGAAAGACTTAAATTGCATTTAAGTACAATAGATGCGAAATATTAACGTCTAGCTTGAATTTAACATCTTTACCGAATCTGTTTTGTTTCCTTGGCGAGTTATTTGGTGGTTAATACTTGGTTAATAGATGTGGTAAATAGATCTGAAAATATTTTTTATAATTTAGATGAATGTATTATGTCTATAGCCCTCGCGTAAATGCAAGAAATATGTTGCCGAAGTTTTATTAAAATCGGATGAGCGGCACGGCATAAAAGACATAAAGACAAGTATTCATTATTATTTTTTTATCAGCAGAGAATAAATTTATTAAAAACTTCCCTTTGCCATTTCAGAAATTTGAAAAACATGTATTTAATAGAATCATTCTACAACAAATGCCTTTATAATTTTTTTTTAAAAAAGAGGGAACTTTACGAAATGGAATAAAAATATGAATTCTAAGAAATCAATTTTTTATTTTAATTTTAAGACTGGCAAAAGCACTTGATAAAATAATTTGAGGGGAATAAGAATTTAGGTTTTTATAAAAATAAATGCTTTTTTCGCCTTCTGAGTTTCAAATAAAATTAAGAAATCCATTATGAGAATATAATTGCACGGATATGGTTTAAAAATAATATTTGTGAGACGATGTTGGTTTTCGAAAAATATGGTTGAAAATGGCAAAAGCTTAAATTTTAATTACGCCATTTTAATAAAATTTCAAAAAGTTAGCAATGATCATGTTTTTGTCTTATATCAAAGTAGATTATATAAACATCTAAAATTTAACTTTTGAAATAAAACAATTTCATCAAGAATTCGCACTAAAAATATTTTTAGTACAGTGGTTTAAATCAGATTTAATGGGACTTAAAATTTTTATTCTTTTTCGCAGTAAATCAAGGAAAAACAATATTAAACGAGATATTTACAAAAGAGCACGTTTAATCCACCTGGATTTCGTTTGAGCAAACGCACTGTAAAAATACCTTTATCTTTTTATATTACTTCGAAAATCGATTTCGTAAATGAAAAACATAAAGTTATTTAAGAGTCAATTTTTGTTTATGTTGGAGAATACGTTTCGGGTACCCCACTAAATTCCAGTTGTTGAAATGGGATAACGAAAAAAACATCCAACCACTTAGAAATATAATAAAAACCATGTAAAAAGAAAATAATTCATTTCGGTACTAATTTATCTTTACCAATAACAAGGAAATCTGTTATGTTGAGGTTCTGAAGTATGTACCGTTTTGCCATAGAACTACTAAATTTGATGGCTTATATAAAGAATAGGAAAGTATTTAACTAGACGATTTAAAAAATTTATTTAAATAACAAACAAAAAATGATATATATATATATATATATATATATATATATATAAAATTATTATACATTCATATTAGAAAATCCATTATGTATCCATTTCTTATTAGGAAAGAAACTTACTAAAACACTTATTAAAAATAGGAAAGAAACTTATGAGAAACTCTAATAAGCCAATTTAGTTGACATGAAATGTTTCTTGAAATTTGTAATTTTTTTTTAAAAACTATTTCAACAATATTGCTTATTGCTGACAATACTATATGTCGTTGTTGTTTACCCCCTTTGGATTAAACTTCAATTCAAACCAAGTTCACGGCATCGGGCGAAGAGTGGTGCAGTAGCTTCTGAAAGTGAAGACCTTTGAATACTCGAAGGCAGTAGTCCGATTTCTAGCTCATATGATGATAACATCCAATCTTCTTTCATCACCTTACAGGTAGAACCAGGTTAAAGAACAACCATGCTCGATTGCAGGACGTCCAGATTACCGGTAAGACACGCTACCCATAGGCCCTGACGATTAGATGCCTGTGTAATCAGAACATAAATATTAATTTAATTGATTGACGTAATTATTTTTTGCTTTCATGTCAATGGCGTCATACAAGAAACAAATTAATATGAAGATACTGAAGAATTTATAATACTGCATTAACGATTAAAAAGTAGGAAATTAAAATTTAAAAAATCTATTTTTCATTACATTAAAAGGAGTTAGGTTTTAATAAACTTTTTGGTCAAACTGATTTCTGGTTCGAGTATTCGTATATAAGTGCAATAACGTATAAATAAACTCTGAGAAATTGGCAATTAAATTTTTTTTCATTGCACATAAAAGTAGGGATTTAAAACATGTTTAAAAAATTCTAGATGTTATGAACACTGGCGTGCCGGCATAGGGGTAGCTATCCTTCCTTATGATCTGGGTTTGGGCATGGTTCTTCATCTATCAGAAAGGTGTGTGAATGTGCCCCTCTATTAAAAAGGGGTTTTGAAAGTGAATGCGACGAATAAAGTAGCTAAGTCATATTCTTGATTCTAGCTAGCATTATTGAAAAAACGAGAGGCTCACTCGACTTAAATCGCTGACAGATAACAGACAGCGGACTTGTGAAGTGACGTAAGTCGCAATACACATATGTTATAAATAAATTTAATATTCTACTCTGAACATTAACGTTAATGCATTAGAAACTAAATTTCTAAAAGTAGGAAATAAATAAAATTTACAAATCATGTTTTTATAACACTAAATATGCGGTTAACACTAAAAACCTGTTTGTTACTATGTTAACTTTTAGCTTGAATATGTATACTTAATGCTTTTGTTTACTCTTGTCTGTAGAAGACCGTAGCCGTTCTTTTTTTCCCCATCTCACCAGGTCAACACATTTCACGAACGAAAAAAATCAACAAACACTAATTCATATTGACTTATAGTGTTAGAATTATAACTGTGTTTTATTTTCACCCTTCCGAACAAACTTTCACTCTCTCAGTCATGAACGAGGAAGTCGATTAACAATGAACGATCATTGTTTTCACTCATGCACCAACGATGAAAACCGAAACCATTAAAAGAAAACGTCATTCATACAACTGTTTGTCCAGAAGGAAGTGGCAACACCCAGATTCTCTTCCAAGATAGCCTTTCTTATTGTAGTAATGGCAAGGAAAGGATTTTACCATCCTCTGGACAATGGGCAGCAGTAGCAAGAGGATAAAAAAAAAATGTGCTGTAGGTGTCTTAATTCAGTTTTGAGGGTGTAGCGTGTTCACTTACAGGTGGTGAACAACGTCACCGTTTAATTATGAAATTTATCGTACACTCAATCAGGTCATTGTTTTGTAGAAAGGTGGATTGTGATATATTATTTTCTTCCTTCTGACAGTTGTTTGTGCGGAAATGTGAAAGGTGTGTGTGCTTAAGTTTTTTTGACAGACAAATTAGATAGTTTTTAACCATGCAGTGGGTAATAGCAGTTATTTGCAAAAGTAAAAAATCGTGAATGGATTTGAGTATTAAGGCGACGAGGATGAAAAGTAACTCTAAAATGCATGACCGTATTTTATTAAGATATTAATGAATATCTCGGAAACATTTTAACTCGTAAAAACCCGTAACTGAAAGTGACTTGGTGCTCAAGATGCGATGTTATCTATACTCTATCTATATAAACTTATAATAAAGCTCAATGTTTGTGTGTGTTGGCGCTCTACAGGCCAGACCGTTGGACCTACAGCTACCAAATTTGGTACATGTATACCTTGGAAGTCCGGAATGTGCACCTCAGAGCCCTTTTTTCGAATTTTTAATTCGAATTTGAATTAATTAAAATTTAAGCGAAATTTCGACGTTTTTCCACTATAACTTCCGAAAATATTATCGCATAAACATGATTTTTACAACAATTTAAAGATTAGAAAATTTGCCTTCTAATGGTATCAGTGTTTTGATGTATAACTTAAGGTTCTATTTTTAACAAATTTTTAAAGAAATATTTTAATCATGTTTTTTTAGCATGTGACCGGATAAAATAAAATAAAACAATGAAGGAAGTTCAGATTAAAAAAAAAACAACTATCATCGCAAATCAAATCTAAAGAAATGCAACTTTTAGCACTTGATTGGATAAAATAAAAAAAATATAAAATGTGATATTTTCTAAAAAAATAAATGCAAAGCAAAAGTTTCTATGATCGTTTGCAATATCTAAATGATTAATTCAATAATCATCTTTATCTACGGTAAACCTGATTGTATTTAGACAGGATATGCATTAAAATCCCGATTTAATGGCATATTTCTATAATCGTTTGCAATATCTGTATTATTAGTTCAATATTTTTTTTTCGTTTTTTCGCTTTCTTTAAAAAAAACATATTTAATATTTTGGCAACCTCACCGAAAGAAACATTTTTAATATTTTGGAAGCATAATCGATAATTAAAACTGATTTATAAAATTAAAGAATATTATTATTAAAGCGTGTTCTTTTAGAACTTTCCGTCTATCATCTTAAAGAAAATATTAATTTCAGGCCAATTAATGCCCGGAATTACTTCAAGGCTAATGACTATATGATTTAATTGAAAATTTTAGAACGCATTACTCATGGCGAGCCAGCTGGTCGCCAAAGGCGGCTAGTATTATAATAACTCGCTTCCGGACATTCATTCATATTTCCTCTTTGATGCAATTCTTCTCTTATATAAACTTCTCAAGACACAATTCGATTTTAAATGAAATGCGTCTTTTAATCTCACTGGCCTATTATTTTAAACTGCAATTTTTCGTGCTGAAAATTTAATGAAAAGAGTATTTTTCTCTGTGTGTTTCAAGCCTTGATGAATGATTTTATAATTACTTCTTCGCTTTGTCTTCAAAATCACTTAATATTATCTATTAAATTGCAATATATTTAGTATGATTTTTCGAATTGATTAAAAATTTAAATATTCTTTTTCATATTTTAGCATTTTAAATTGACTTAATTGGCATTCATATGACATATTAGAGGTGCTTTTAAATTTTACATTGGCTTTTGTATAAAATAGTTATATAAGATTGTTTTGAGTTTTCACATCAATTTAACTTGCTTTAGAACATATATCTTTAATTAAGGCCTTGCACAGAAATATATGCGATTGTTATGAAAAACTTTTTCACTGTCATATTGGAAAATAATAATAATATTTTTTTAAAAAATAAACAAATGTTTAACCTTATAGATTGCCGAATCTGACTCTTGAACTTAAAATAAGGAGTTGAAAATATATATGTTACATTGAAAGTTTGGGAAACGCCGACATCCTTCGATGGATTTCAACAATTTTATAGTCTCTGGTATGAGTCTCATTGTCTCTCGAAGTATCTACAATCCATCCAAATTTCTCATTTACACCATTGAATATCGACATTCAACATGCCTGTAGATGAAGGCCGAACAAGAATGTTTTTATTACTGTAAGTCAAAAGTACTTTTCTTAAATCATGATTTATAAGCAACACATATAAAGGAATTAGGAACTTTATAAAGGATATCTTTTAAACTAACACGAAAGGAATAAAAAGATTGCTTTAATTGAAAATAAAAATATGAGCATTCTTTATTAAGTTCGGACTTAAACCATAGATTCATATAAAAATATACAAGCTGGCATAACTTTTTATAAATTGAGGCTATTTTTTCGATTATGCATGTTTAATGATATCTTTCCCAAATGCCATGTCATGTCAAGAAGACTATCCTTCATTTTATTGAAAATGATGTGGTCGATTGATGAAGATGACATATACTCTCTTTCTTGGTCATAGATCAGTCAGTTACCTGAAAAAAAAAGAATGACAGTGCTTTGTTTCAATAAATTGCATTGGTTTCAAAAATGAACATGCTACTCAAAATTACAGCATAAGTTAAAATTTGAGAAACAAAAAGATAATATTCTTCAAAGTAAAACACTATCTTGCAATAAATGAGCAAATTAAACTGAAATATTAATTTTATTAAACATATTTTAAACAGATAAGTCTGTTTAGAACTGTTTGAAAAGCAAGTAAATTTTGAAAAAATAGCAAGGTTTTTTTACATCAGAACGAATACTTAAAGTTTAAAACACAATTCTTTGTAGAACGCATGTCGGATTCGAATATTTTGAAGTTCTTTTTGAATTTGAGATCTGAAATTAGAGAGTATTAATTGCATAGTTTCATTTCTGCATTTTAATAGCGAAAGATAAGCAATGATATATATTTTATTTTCAAATTAAATAAAAAAACTTTTAAAACTTTGAAAAAAAAGTTCTGCACATTTTAACGTGATAATGTGTTATTAATATAGGAATATTTATATTTGATTCATTTGTCTTGTCTACACTTGACTTTATTAGTTCAACTGTTGCATTTCATTTTAAAGGTTTCTACATCCAGCAATTTACAGAACAATATCAGTTTAGAAACATTTTCGTATTTACAACATTTTTATTAAAACAACATTTTCTAACATTTTTATTAAAACAACATTTTCTAACATTTTTATTAAAACAACATTTTCTAACATTTTTATTTTAAACAACATTTTATAACATTTTTATTTAAAACAATATTTTTATTAAAACATAAGAAGCTCAACGACATGTTGTGTGGATATTTAAAATAAGAATAAAAACGAACTACTGCATTTAAGTGCCATCCTTATTATAGAAAACATATGTGTGAATACACTATTGGTATACAAAATACGTTGTACGTATATTGATATGTGCAAATTTTTTTAAAACAAAAAATACATTGAAAAACAACATAGAGCCATTATATCATTTTGTTTCTTCTATCGGCTCGGTCTCTTGAAGCCGTATTCAGGAGAGTTGCGATGCTTTTCTTTGTTTTAAAGCTTCAAGTATTAACCCAATATAGACTCTATGTATCAGATCTTTCCAGAAAATTTTTTAGTGAAGTCATTAAATAAGATTGTGAAAAGATAAAACTTTGTAAATAACATAACCAGCTTGTAGTTTTTTTCCTCTTATTTCAAATGACGCAATGTTGTTATTTCAACCTGGATGGCTCGAAACCTTTTATATTTTATTGGAATGACCTAGGCTAAGAGACGGAAGTAATTTTTGAAAGAGAAATCGAGCACTTCTGCGTTCAAGAATCGACGACAAATGACAGTTTTATGGACAGAGTTGTCCTTTATTACTTGTTTTCTTTTTTCTCAGCTGTTTCTCAATGTTCAAATCAGATCATTTTCTGCAAACATAGGAAAAGCAAGGTTTTTGATATTGTTTTAAAAGGTACAAGACTGTAAATCGGTTACTTTTCAGAGGCAACTTATTGTTGGAAAGTTTTATTCGATTTAAGTTATTTATAATCTAATTTAATACCCTCATCATTCATAATTACAAAAGATATCTAAAAACTAAGTATTCAATTATTGTTACTATATTTCGGATTTTTATTGTGTTGACTCATTGGCAAACAATAGAAGTAAGTTTTAGATCGCTGGATATCAAGTCGGTTGCTTGCGGAGCATTGAAAATGTTTTAAAAATTTGAATATTCCAAAGCATGCAAATTACGTTCACTTATCCAATTTTTACTTTCTCAAATTCGAAGTATGAATAAAGTATTGAAATCGCCACATATCGAGATTTTGTCGTCAAGTTCATCATTCGAAGTCACAATAACAAAGATAAGTCTTTTACTCTACTTGCTTTGTATCGTACATTGACGAACTCTTCAATTGTTTCTAGGCTAGACAAATTATAAACGAAATTCTTTTAATCTTTTGAAACAATCCTATTTCTTTGAGTCTGTCTTTAATTATTCTCTTAATAATGCATTGTAAGAAAATCTTCACTAATATTTTCCTGTCTATTTAATACCGCAAGTTCTATGCCTTGTCCTGTTACAACGGAGTGTCTTAATTCAAAAAATACTCAAGTATTATACTTTAAGGGATGATAAGGCTTTCAGAGGCAAAGCAATCGAAGGATTATACATAATCTTTAGAGCATGGTTAAAAGCAAAATCATATAACATTACAAAGGCCTAGAGAACATGGTTTGTATTTAGAACTTTTCAAGGAGTAGATTTTATCCAACCGACCTTTCATTGTCTATTGTGAGCTATAAATATCACTATCTTAAAAGATTTTTCCTCATCGGTACTCCCCTTGAAAAGAAAATGAAACTTTCGAGTATCGTGAAATCCAGATGATCAGACCCAATGTGAATGGGTAACTCGCGATTCAAATAACGCGGCAGCATTAAGAGATAATTATGCTGATGGATTGATGAATAAATATAAATCATTCTACCCGAATCGCCATCGATCATTCATCATTTAAATATTCAGTGGAGATCTGCCTGCGATATCATGAGTAATGAAAGTTATTGGAAGGAAAAAAAATCATATATTTATTTGATATAAACATATGATTATAATCATACATTTATTACCACATTATCATTATTTGATATAATATTTGATTCATATATTTATTTCTCTATTATATTGTACGTAGTCATACTGTTTGATCTAGAATTGTCTCATTCCATGGAAATGGCCATAGAAAGAGTGGATAGATATCCCCACCTAGGAGTGAATATTTTGAGACATGCGAGATTTCGGCGTTTTTCCTCTGTAACTTCCCAAACTATTATTGCACTTAACGACTTTTATCAACAATAAATTCTTTTTAATGTCTTTTGTCGTCTTACGCTTTTTATATCTGAGCAATTATTTCTTGAAACATAACACAATTTAACAAATATTTCTTTTATATATTTTAGCTGCAGTTTGTTCAGCGCTCTGGCCTTGGAGTAGCGCGTTTTCCCCGTGTTCTGGGCGTTCCGGGCCAGAGCCCTGATTCGGGCATGGTTGTTCTCTGCCCTGTGTTCTATTTGTGAGGTGTATGAAAGAGCCCCCTTGTAAAAGAAGGGGGATACAAGCGGGTATGCGAGTGCGAGTCATATGAACTAGAAGCAAGAATTCTGCCCTCGGGTGCTCAGGGATCTTCAACCTCAGAAAGTCATTTCATAACCTTACCGTTGTAACGCGGATGCGACATCATCATGAAACAGTAGATTTCATTACTACCCAAAAATTGAAACCATCATTGTTCCGTCAAATATTTAATTGTTTGAGTTTCTTCCGTTTTCGGAATCTAAAGAAGAAAGATTCAGTTCATTATCAGTGCAGTTTTCAAGAGGAATCAGAAAATGAAATTACATAATCCCAAAAGACAACTTGCAATTTGAAATTGAATATTTAGAGGCTTTAGTTTTTAATGGGTAACGGTGTCATGGGAAAGTACTTTTATTAAGCAGGTTCATGCACACAATAAAAAGAACAGGTGTAAGGATATTAAAACTATACGACTTTAATGCCTATCCTAATTTTGTGTTTAAAATGCTTTGTTAACGGAATTATGAATATTAAACTACGCTTAACGTAATAATATAAATTAATCGCAGGCAATAACTCCGATGAATCAGCTACTTACTAAAGTAAAATATTCTGAATTATTATTACGCATATTGGTCCTTTTCTGTAGATTTAATAATTTATAAACAGCACAATATAGGCATATAACGAGTTTAAATTTTGTTTAAATTTTTCTTATTTTTCAATTATTTTGATTTAAATTAAAAACAAATCGCACAAGATTTAAATTTTTATCAAAAATGCATAGGCGACACTTATGTCTTCTCTGAATGAAACATTAGACCCATCAATAAAAATACAGAATGCTATAAATTAAAAAAAATGTATTATATTAAAATAAAATTTAATATTGTTTAATTTCTTATTATGATTTGAAAACAAAACCACTCTCCTGCACTTTCCCTAATAAAGGAATTTTTCGTCCTCATTTTAACAGCATTCTACCACTTTTTGCATTGATTTGCTTTAACGATATTTAGAAAAAAATGATCAATACATTTTTTATTAATTTTCATCTAAAATTGTTATTGCAATTTTGAAACCCATCCTACCCAAGAGTAAGTACTTTGCCAAATATTTTAATTACAGATCAAATTATCTGCCTTGAAATGCGTCTTAAATTATTTTTACTATTTGTTTTTCGTGCAATTCTACTTACCTATTAATATTATCCTGTTAAAAGTAATATCAGAGAGGACAGATAAAGAACTGAATTATATAGAAGCCTTCAGATGTTCAGAACTATTTTCAGAACATTCTCTACCTCCTCCTATTTTCAACTCTAGAGACTGACACATCTCGAAACTCCAAATTGATCATGCCAAATTGCAAGAAATATTCATCTGTGTCTCGAGAATAACATGAAAAACCGAATAACCAGGTCACCGCGGATTATAATACGATACTGTGAATCATACATAATAGATCTCAAATGCAGATTCTTCCAAAGAAAGTATAACGCCATTGGAATTGTTTATCAATTCAAAATCATTATTGTGAGGAGAAAGAAAAAAGCTGGGACTCTTTACTTTTACTGTAACTTTCCATTTCAAGTAACTGATGAACTCGAATTCATCATTAGTTAAATATTAGTGTAATTTCTCTGAAAGCAGTTAAATATTGTCTTGAAAATCTATTGTATAAGCAGATTCGCATCTTATAAACATGAAAAAATGCAACTAATTGCGACTATGTTAGAGAACGATTCATCTTACTATGATAGTACAAGGGAAAAGGCTTTTATATATCTACGAAACCGAAATCATTGTATTAACTATTTTCATTTTAACAGTACATTGATACAAAAATAATTGAATAATCATTTTTTTATATGTTTTGAAAATAACCAATAATATTGCTTTTATAAAGGAGGAAAACTTCCTAAATATCATACTATAAAAGAATATATCTTTTATTTTTTTGTTTTCTTCAAGATCATTCTCGCGATATTTACTCCGTTTATCTTTGTTGAAACAATATAATAATTAAATTTATAAATTTTTAAAAACAAGCTATGCTCTTAGGACAGAGTTTTTTCCTTTTTTTTCCCGAAATCATTACTGACATTTTCTAAAATTTTGTTGACCAAATTACATGATAAATAATACTTTAAAAATTTGTTCGATTGTGTAAATCAAAAATATATCAAAGAAAATTTTACAAAAATTTAAAGTAATATGTAGCTTAATTAAATATTAAAAATTATGATAAATATGTTAAAAAAGTACTTATACAATTATCTGTTTATTTATAATTTTGATGAAAATATAGTTTGGAACTTAATTAAGAAATGATATGGTTAATATATTAAAAACTAAATCATTTTGAATTGTTTCAGAATCATTTATTTGCATTTTATGAATTGAGCACAATTAAGCCTAATTTTATTTTTGTAAGATATTAATTAACATTAATTATTATTTCAGTACAAACAAAAAGGATCGGCCATCTGGGGGTGGGGCGGCGGGTGCTATGTACCCTTGCTCCGCGACTGAGGGGGTCCCCCACCTTGTTTAAGAATTAAAATAGTGTTATGAACAATTACTATATTACATATACTATAAGTCTACTACGAGCTTGTTTCCATGTGGTTGGCTGAGCATCGATTGACGCCTTTGTTAGGCAAAGATCGCATTAATATCTATAAAAAGGCGGGAAAAGTTCATTTATGAATAAGGAAATTCCTTTCAGACATGTTCAAACAAAGCTGCTTGCCCGGTGCCCAGAAGTCGAGGTTGAGTCGGGTTGAAATGGACTTGTAAATCATCAGCTATCTACTTTTGTCTATATCTAATGTAATATTTTTTATGTGTGCATCTGTTTGTTAATATCAAGCTGTTCAAACAAAAAGTAAAACGACGATAAATTAAAGCAATAAATTCTTAAAAAAGCACACTTTAGAAAGAATTACTATAACGACAAAAATTTATGTTCGATTTTTGATCAAACAAATCTAGATTAATATGAAATAGATGTGATTCTATTTTTAGCGTATAATAACCTTCCACTTCTTGGAAACCATGCAATAATAGGAAAACCTAATAATGGAAATTTTTTAAGTGCAATCGAATTACTAAGTAAATTCGACTCTGTCCTTATGATTCATATAAACAAAATAAAAAATTCCAGAAATTAAATTGCCAACGATTTAGTTCATAGGCTACAAGAGTGAATTATTCCTACCTTAGCAAATGAAGTTCTTAACAAAATTAAAGAAAATGTACGTACGTACAGCTATGTATTACAATATCTAAACAGATTCTAATTCTGGTACTCTTAAAAAACAAACTTCAGCCTTTATGAGGTATATGAATCTTAAAGAGAATAGGTTAATTATAAATGAGTTATTTATAGAATTTAATGAAGTAACTGGTGTGATAGTAGAAATATTAGTAAAAGATCTTTTCGGTGATCTATTAAGTGAAGTTTACCAAGATATTATGAATTGTAGTGGACAGGCATACGACATCAGTAGAAACACGAAAGGGAAATATGAAATTGTAAAATCTAGAAATTTTTTCTCTATTGCTCTCATGAAGTCTATGCGTGTGCCTGACTTATGATACTCTTTTAATTTATTGATTTGTGATGTCGCTTCCAGCAGTATATATTACATTTTTGTTTACTTGTAGTATTGCTTATTTTCTGCATTTACAAAAAGATGGCAAAATCTACAAAAACATTGAAACGTTACACTCAAACCAGTATGCAACATTCTTTGGGAAGCCAAAAATATATATGATTAAAGCAATGTACGGACAGTTTGAGTAAATTTGTAATCCTTTAGAGGAATTTGTTGATAATAATGTTACAGTGCTTCCGAAGCTAAAAGTTTATTGAATTCAATAAAGAAATTACATTTATGTTTAATGAAATGGTTTACAATATTATCCAAAATTAACTATTAATAAACTACTTCAAATAAAATTAATTGTTTCGATCTGGGCTTTTAATTTAATTAGTAAAATTAAAGCTGAAATCCCAAATCTAACTCATATTTAGACGAAACAAAAACGATAGCACTTACTTAGCAAATGCACGATAAATTTGAATTTTTCGGAACATTTTATTGAAAAACGAATTCGAAAAAGAAAAAAATATACATTTCGAAACAGCAGAGGATGAAATTGTGGAAAGCTTGGTTGAAGAAATTAGATGCTATTTTTTAATTCTGTAAGGGATGCTGGTATTAAACAGATTTTAAAGTATTTCAAATTAATGACTGGCACAAGAACTTTAGAAAAAAATTTAGAAAATTGTTTCATAAACTTTGTAACGTTTTGTAATAATGATGTAAATGAAAACCTAATCCAAATAATTACTTTGCAATGGGATTTCATTTTTAATGAGTGGGATGTAAAGATATTAATTAATAATTATAATAATTTATTTCTAAATTTATTAACTGTGTTAAAATTTTTTTCACATTGCCAGTTTTTATAATAAATGTTGAACCCTCTCTCAGTAAATTAAAATTAATAAAGGATTATCTTTGGTCAAGCATATGGTTATAATGCTTAAATGTTCTTGCTATACTAAGTATCAAAAAAGAAACTGGAAATATTGAAGTTTTCCTGGAGTAATTAATAGCAAAAACAAAATCACGCATTAAATAAATATGCACACGTTCGTTTTTTTTTTTTTACTTTGTTAAAAATTTAGAGCCTTAAATGGTTTTTTGCATCCGGGCCCCTTCTTAGAGAAGGCCGGCTTTGCAGACAAAAATGTGTAGAACTTGAAAAATAATGATGCCTATTCGTAAGAACTAGTTCAGAAATCTTACAATATGTTGGATTGTTTTTTATCGTTTGTTCTTGAAGGCCCACCACAGTTCCTGATATCAAAAGTATCCATTTCACTTCATTATCTCATAACGTATCATCAACAAACGATATTTCAAACGCGCTTAAAAAATTAAAATATTAGATTTGCGGATGAAATGATGATAATTACGTAGGGAGGGGTGAAAAAATGACCCAGATTACTTTCATTGAATGAAAGCGAACGTCGAAAGAAATCGTTCGACCTTTTGCAAAGGTGACCGAATCATCCCCTCCCGAGGGGTGTTGGCTCATCCGGAGCATTTTGTAAAAGTGGGTTACCGAAGCCATTTACCCTAAGGCCAAGAAAAACTGTCAGCCGATTATTTCATTTCATCACCATCTAAGAGGACCAAGATTAAAAGAAAAATTATTACATGTTGTGAAATCAAACGATATTTTTTTCCCCTTCGATACGCATGCGAGTTTTAAAACAAAATGGTTTCACTGTGCTTGTAATTTATTCAATTCTTGCAGAAACAGTTTAAATGAAAGCAAACGCTATGCTAAAAGACATTATTCATTATTTCCTTTTGATGAAGAATTGATTAATTGTTCCTTGAAAAAAGGGTCACATTTTCATCTGGCAGCGGCAGGTGTTAAGTTGCCTTTCAAAAATTAATTAGTAAAAGTCGCAGAAAGAAAAAATTATATTGGAATTAGCTCTCTTGCTCAATTAAATGTAACACATTTTTTTTCTGAAATGTTTGTATAATGTTTAATAAAATATAATTTTTATTTATAAATCTTTAACTAATAAGATTTTAATCTATAATTTAATTTAAGCCATTTCCCTCTGCCTTGGAAAATTTTGGACTAATTTAAACCATTTCCCTCTGCCTTGGAAAATTTTGGACTAATTTAAACCATTTCCCTCTGCCTTGGAAAATTTTGGACTAATTTAAGCCATTTCCCTCTGCCTTGGAAAATTTTTGATTGTCTGCTACTTATTCCGTGATTCCTATAGTTTTTATAAAAATTTAAGATCAAATTGTTGACTCATATAGCTCTAATAATTTATTTGTTATCTGAATTGTTAAATTTATGATTCACAAAATTCTTTAGCTGACAAAGGTATGGCACGAGGTTAAAAATTCAGTTAGAGCATTCAGTATTTAATATAAAGGTAGTATATATTTAAAATATTCACTAACGAAAATATTAAAGCACAATATTCATTCGGTTTCGAGAAAATGGCCCTAAAACTTTTTACATAGCTTAATGTAAAATGTTTATGGGAGCTAATAATAATGTGGGCAGTTGCATATGAGCGAATAGTATAGTGATTAAGCACTAGCTTAGCAAACAGGACACTCAAGTTCTATTCTGAACCAGCATTTCTTTCTAATTTATTTTAAATTAATTTAACAATTTACAAGCCATTTTAATTAATATGTTTTTCATTTTTTATGCATAATAACTATTTATTCTCTCAATCCATAGACTACAATATAAATTTTAGAAAAAAGATAATTATAAGCATGAATGCATTTTTAAAAATATTCAGAATTATTTAAATTAAATAAAAATTTTAAGTAATTCTGAAAATTAAATAAAAAAACAGAAAATGCTACCTCTGAATTGAACTCGGGTCACCTCGTTGTTACACCAGTATTTTAACCAGTGTATTACTCGCGTCTCGATAGCGATGTCACATTATTATATTAGCAATGCACAAAGTTTGAAGACCATTTTCTCAAAATTAACTGCCTATTGGGCTTTAATATTTTCGTGAGTGAATGTTCAAATATATACTATCTTTATACTAAATACTGAATACTCGAATTGAATTTTCAACTTCATGCCCTCCCCTTATAAGATTAAAGTAACGAACGTATTACAGTTATAAACACACTATTTTTCACATTTGAGTGATAGGAGTAAGAAGATAAATAAATTCCAAAACTGAAGGAAGCAGAATTCGAAAACAACGCAATAAACATAATAGAGTAAAAGAATGCTGGCTGTTTTGAGAAATAAAAAAATATGACCTAACTTCACATGTTGTTATCTTTTCATTATAAATGAAGTAAAAAAAAAAATGAAAATGAATTATTAGAATGCGTTGTAAAAGCAATTGCTTTATTATTTTGGAATTCTTTACAACTGTTATTATTTCATGCTCTGTTTTCTGCTCTGTTTTTATTAAATTTACTAAGCCGTTTACTTTTGAAATTCTCTGGATTAATCCTAAAATACTCCAAAGTGAAGTAAAGTTCAAGTCAAAAATATTAGAAATTTACCATTCGATTTAGAAAAGACTAGGATTTTTTAGTTATTTATTATAAATTCAGATTAAATGAAATCGAAGACTAAATATGACTGCTTATTCAATCACTATGTATGAAGTTTCATGTTTGTATTTCAAATCTAAACTAGATGCCTTAGATGTCTTGCTATTCAAAGTTCATGCCATATGAATAACATACAGTCCAATATTAATGAACTGCATATTATCACAAGAGAGGAAAATTTTTTTGTTGATAATTACCGAATAAATATTGAACAATTTAATATTCGAACTGTAAAGAAAAATAGAAAAAAATGAGGGAAAAAATTATAAAAGCTGTCTTAGTGGCAGTTGTTGAGCTGGCTACACAAAAAATAGGGAAAAACCAAAATACAAGACATTTAATTTTGCTACCTGACATGAGGTGAAGGGAAAGGAGTGTAAATTTTTAACATTTAAATAAAAAAAAACATTTTATTTCAAAGATAAAGTTTAATACCGAAGTTGTAGATATTAAAAAATCAAAACAAAGTTATGGTTGTGCGATTAGATCACAGGTAAAACAATTGTTAATTTGGAAGTATATATATTTTATTTTTAAAAAAGGTTTGTGAGAAATATTGAAAATATCATTAAAGTACATGCACAGACAGGAATAATTAAGGAAATCATCTGATCAATATCTATTATATTTTTTAAAAAATTATGACTTGACTGCAGAAAATTTGTTTTCGTAGAATGTCTACTTTTTATCAGCGAGAATTAGATTAATTAAAAAACATTCGTTTTCCACTGTATAAAGAATACTGTATATTTCATAAAGAATTGAAAGGCGTTTGCATTTTATTTCACAATGAAATGTATAATTAACCAAAACAGCTATTCTTTTAAATTTTGTCCAAATTCAACGAAAGCCATATCGGCTTTTGAACCTGTATAATTAAAGGATAATTTTGAGAAATTTTTAAACGAAAAATTCCTTAAAAAATGACGATTCCATTACTTTTAGAATAATCATGAAAACACACGAAAATCTCTTTTTTTAAATACGAAAATCCAGAAATTATTCTATATGAAAATCCAGAAATCCATACAAAAATCCAGAATTTTAATTAATTAAAATTCTGACTAAAATTTTAAAATAAAATCTTCCGAAGTGCGCCTACACAAAGTATATCTGAACCTAATTTGGTTAATTCTAGGTCAAATGCTCTGTGTTGTAGAACACGAAGGCATGTACACAGACACACATTCTCCTTTATTAGTAAAAGAAATAAAAATGATCTTTGGCAATTTTTTTGGTGCAATTCAAAATTAATACAAAAAAAAATTGTCTGCTTATTTTATATTTCTGTAAGGATAAAACATAAAAATTTGGGACATTTTGTATTAAAAGAACACCAACAACAATTGATTATTGTTCTAATTTGAAAGGTATAAAATTTTTTGTAATAAATTTTATTTCTCTTGAGCAATGAGTAACGGAGAAGATAACATAAATCGATGCTGATGTTTCATTTAATTATGGTCAAATAAGGATAAAGTATTAAAAAATACATTTTAAAGCAGCGAGTGTTTAAACTAGCTTTAAGTAGTACAAGAACTTGATTTGAGATAGTTTATTTTTTGAGCATTAAGTTAAAAGAAGGATATAAAAGTCCTAATTAAAGTAGTAAAATTGAAGTTGTTTAACTTATGTATAAAGGAAGGAATTGCCTATTCAACATTTTACAAATGTTTAGTAGAAATTTAAAAAATGTACTACTGATTCAATAAAAAAAATTCAAAGCAAAAAAAAGGATGGGGGATTTAAATTTGATTGTTATTTTTCATTTAGAGATAGAGGATTTTGGATAGTTAAATATCGGTAAATGAGACCAATCTGAATCAGTTAAAGGAGTATTAGAATAGAAATTACTTCCAAAATACGTCACCTATTAATGGGGAAGGAGGGAAGAAATGTCGAATTTGGAACACGAATACTTTTTAATGTGCAGTTATAGAGAAATTATTATAGTATTATGTAGTAAATTTTTTTCAATTTATCTATCGTCAAAACAATGTAATTAATGTTTTGCATAAAATACTATAAAGGAAAAAATATAGAAAAAAAAATGTGTCATTGGTTCATTTAAGGAAACTAGTATCTAAAATCATAAGAGTACTTTCTTGAAAAAAATTTTTGCTCTAAAATTCATAAATGCACTTAATGTATAAACTCTATACTACTATTTATACCCTTTACCATTTGATTTACTTCCTTGTTTCTTTACATGTGACACAAAACTACTGTGTCAATGCTTTTTTCACTGTTTTTAAAAAAGATTTAATGTCTTGAATGCAACTATATTTATTCATTGCTTTGGTTCATCCTATTTTCAGATTATGAGAACTATTTGTGATACTTATAAATATTTTTAGATTTATTCTTCAAGATAATAGTGATATTGATTTTAAAAGTCCAATTCACATAATCTAGGCAACTTTTATAAAGCAACTAATTGACCTAACAATCTTTAGAGTATTTTAATATTTTATATGAAGCTAGTTATTCTTTCTTAGTTACAAAGCTTCCCTTTGAGAACATAATAAAGCCTTTTCATTTTTTTAAAATGAGTTTGAATTTTATTCCTTCCCAAAATAAATTGTTGGAAATAATCTGGGAAAATAATATCTCAGAAATATGTCCACAAAATTTTTTTAATAACTTATTTCAATACAAAAGTTGATTTTATATAAAATATTATAGAATACAAAATCTTTCTACAGTCTAAAAAAGCCTTAGAATTTTTTGGAAGAAATTAAGAAATTATTTTTGTAATATCTTGAAAAATATTTTATGGAATTAAATAAAACTATAAAAAAATGAAGATAGAGCAGTGCTATACCAGTATCAAATTTTGTACCTAAAATGATAATGGGTTGATAACTCATTTGCTTAGACTTTCACAAAAAATAATCCCGATAACTCAAAAACTCAAAGGCTTAGATAAATCAGAACACTGTTTTAGTATATAAATAATGAATCCTTATCCATTTCTGAATCAAATCCAGTGAAGAGTCCTATGCATCTAAATGTGATAATACAGCGAATCAAACATCCAATTGAAAGAATTTTAAACAATAATTTGCTAAGATTTTGTTACTAAAATTTTAGTTTTACATTAAATTTTGATATCTTGCGGCAGAGAAAATGGCATTCAAAGTGCAAAAATACAGCTTCAGTTTAATTCGCTAAATTGCAAACCCCAAAATTCTCCTCTGGAAAATTTGAAAGTAAATATCTGAGCTCTCGTGCCGAAGTTTATATCTTTGTACAAATTCTATAAGTTTTTCTACTCGGGAATCACACTTTTTTTAAATAATATGAGAAAATTATGAGGAAATCATAAATGTTTTTTTTGTATTAATTTAAATCAAATAAAAAGATACAAAATGCATATCCATTTTCCTTCTGGGTTTTATTTTTTATTTTTATCAAAAATAAAAAGAGTTTTAAAGTGCACACATATATTCGTATACTAAGTTGAGGAATTGGAAGAAAAAACAATCATTTGTTTTTTGTAAAAAGTCATTCGAGGATATCATGCAATTCTTATTATATAATAAAGCATTTATTCCCCCAATTTTCTGATAATGTGAACAGATATTCTATTTGAATATCTGCTCTTATTATCTTTTAGCCACTGAGATTGCATTTATAGGTTTCAAAATAGGCATAAATGTCCCACTGCCTAGAAAATTTGTTAAAACACCTGTTCCTCGGAATGGTGTTTTTCGCAACACTTTCTCAACATCGCGCTTATCAAGCAATCTAACCTCCATTCAGGACCATAATTATTCCCACGGCACATCGCACCGACCATTTTTTTTTTCTTGCGTCATTTCCAGAGGGAACCGAAATTATCAATTCATTATACCAAAGCGAGGTTGAATGACTGAAAAATAGTGTGCTGCCTACAGGTACTTACATGATCAAATTTCCCTCTTATGCAACTTTCAGGACATAACTGAACTCCAGGGGCGATTCGTCATTTCGTATCGGGGTTTCTCATGTTCTGACCGACCCCCACAGAATGCGGCTTTTGGGTCAGAGGCTCCTTAATATCGTTTGGGAACCACTTTTACCCCCTCGCTGTTTTCTGGGGATGGGTGACAGGTGCGTATCGCCTTTATCACTATAGAATGGAGAATTTTTATTTCTTCCGTATCCTTACATGCAACGACGCTGCTGAAGTTACCCCTTGGGGAGCGTTTAAGGGGCATCTGGAAAGTGCTTTCATGTTATTATCTTTTTTTTTTTTTTTTTTTTTTTTACCTTACTGGAAGTTGTGAAAGTGGAGGGGCGTCATTTCTGGAAGCAAAAATTCAGATTTCAAAACCAATGACACTTGGAACTAGAATCCTTGTGACATTATCTAAAATGAGAATAATCAGCGTTACAGTCACGGTATTATTCTAAAAACCAAAACGCACAACACTGAACTTAATTTCTGAGTAGGACAAAGAGGGTGAAAGACAAAAATTCGAGTTGTAAAGATACTTGAAGTCAGGAAAACTGGGTCAAGAATTGAAAGCACCCAGAATGAAAGAAAAAATTTTTAAGCCAAAAATGAGAGTAAAGATTCATTTTGATAGTTAGGAATTTTAATAAATAATGCATCATTGATAAATCTATATTAATAATAAAGTGACAATAATTATAATTTAAAATATGATAGGTTACAAAAAAATTACTTTCAGGATGCCTAGCTGCCTTTGCCGATTAATTTATCGATGGGCTAAATGCTGTTTTAACTTTGTAGTAATTATTTAGTAATAACTTAATTTTCTTTATTATCTAAGGGTTTTTAAAAACTAGATTATAATCGACTATTCAAAAATGTTACCTAACATTAACCATACACATGTTCTATTTATTGCTATCATGAATCTTCCTAATGGACTAATATATTATGACTTCTTATCACTATTTAAATTATAACTAACTTTCTGTTTGTACATTGCAATTTTTTATTCTTGCTGTAAACTACGCAAACAAAAAATTTTCTTTTTCAGTTTTCAGCAAAGAAAAAAAATCACTTGATTTAATATTGATTAAACAATGAAAAACAGTATGAAATCCATTGAAGATGAATTGTGTTGTAGAAAAATGTACACAAAATATTTTTAGAAACTGTCGAAATTCAGTAAAAGACGGCAATAAATTGTAATAATTGGTTTCGCTAAAAATTAATAACAAGAATAACTAAAAAAATAATTTTTTTTTAGTTTATGATTTTTTATTACAATTTGTACTTTCACACCCGTCAGTTATATTTAAGCCAAATTTAGCATCTTTAGGTCAACTGGTCTATCCTGCAGAGCTCCAAAATCTATTTCCCTACACAAAACATATACATTCTCCATTATTATAATATAGATACAAATAGTGATAATAAAAATATAGTACAGTTCTTTGAATTCTACCATTATATAATGACATTTTTACGTTGACAAGAAGAACTATTTAACAAAAATAATTCAGAAATAAAAACAATTTTTATGATTTTGATATCGAATTAACCAAAATAAATTTTAATTACATATAACACTTTTACATTATTTTAACAGAAACATGTTTTGATTTGGTGGGTTGGAGTATATTGATATTCTTCAAATAATGACACATTAAATTTTTCCAATAAAGGTGCTCTAAAATAATTAAGGAGTTCATTTAAAAAAAAAAATTCTTCAAAACATTCAAAACAATTGTGTTTTCTTATATAAATTCTTTCATTTATAATAAATTAATGATATGGTTATGTACTGAAAAAATTAAGAAAAAAAAAACTTTTATTTGTAAATTGTTTTTAAGATGTTTTTTCAAACCATAGTTTCATAAAATATTTTCCCAGATTTTACAGTTTAATTATTGCACTTAAGAAAAATAATTAATGATCATTTGTATTGTAAATCGAATTTACAGCTAAATAATGATAAACCATGATGAATTAATGCCTAATTTTGTAGAAAATATTAAAAAACTAACTTCTTCAGGCTTTTGTAAATTTAGCCTTTCATATGGAATACTAAAGAATCTATCCATTTGTTTCATAAAGAGAAAGTTGTAACACCTTTAAAATAAATGAAAGTCTATTCGGTATATCCAAGAAGATTATTTCTGGTTTTCTATCAAACTGGGATGTTATTAAATTTGTTAATAAATGAAGAATTAAATACAAATTTAAATTAATAACAGAAAATAAGAAATTATGATAGACATTTGAAACGTGAGGAGAAAATAAGAAAAATCTATATCGAATATAAGAAAAATCATATCAAAATACCAAAAAAATATCACAGTTCAAACAAAAAGGAATATTTTGGTGAATGTTGAGCAAATACAATATGAGGTTATGTATTTCTCTGTTTTAATATCTCTAAATATAATTTTCAAAAAAAAAAGATGCAATCAGAAGTACTGATTGTAATTATTTAATATAGTGAAAGTGGAAAAGTAAGAGAAGAGGACGAAAAAATTTCTTTTTTTTCTGTGATGATAATCAAAGTTTTAAGATTTTTAGATGGTTAAATGTTTAAAGATGTAAGAACGACGAAAAAAGTAAAATAACAAATATATTTAGAGTACATATGGATATCTTTCGCTATTCTCATCTGTTCTATTTTCTAAATACATCCAATATCTTTGAAAAATAATGTAGAGATAACTATTTTCTGTTAACCTCAATCTTCAGTTAAATTGTTCAGTGCAGCTCACACATATCTGCAGTTAAGATTATCTCATTTATTTTTAAGACAGATTTTAGCCTAACCTACATTCGGTTGTCATTAAAAAAGTTTCCAGTTTTAAGAACAAATGCAACTTTTTAAATGGCTTTTATTCTGAAACTAGGAGGCTATAGTTTTCATAAAAAATAGAAGAAACTGTTCTGTCAGATTTAATCAACGACAGCAGACAAACAGATACAAATGTAGAGACGATGATGTTCTGCTAACATAATAATATCGTTTGCAGTCAGAACAGTGAAAAGTGTTAAAGAGTATTTTAATGGTCTTCAGATTGGAACACAGATAGCGATCAGAATTCAAATATATTTTTTACGACTTAGAAAATATCATTTTTCACATAAAGTGTTCCGGAAACTACTTTTTTTTTTCCTTTCGACATTCCAAGACTGCCACAAACAAATGTATTTCTGAACTGCCAAAAGATATTTTGGTATTATTTGCAGACACTTAGTAGATGAACTCTGACTTTAACGTTCTGAGCGCGGGAAAACTAATGCATTCAACTTAGTTGATAATACTATCAGCATCTTGATCTACTTAAACCATTTCAAATGTTAGATAAAAAGTCCTTAGCTTCTTTTAAAAAACAGTTAAATGAAAGAGTGAAGACATAATTAGAACAAATCATCCAGCATTTTCCTTATTTTTTTCATCTCATAAGGGTAAAAAAACGGACTCTTCCTGAATTGCAATAATAAGTGCATCACTAATGAGTTGAAAATAAATTATTCTTTCAAATATTTCGTTGTTAGAGGCACGTGAATGGAGTAAATGAGATTGTAATATGTGTATCAAATTTTAATTCTATGATCATGTTCACCTTCTGCTGGTAAAATATAAAAATTCGATTAGTCAAAAATAGGACTTTTTAATTGTCTGACAGCATAAATTATTTATATAACTTATGCAAGTAATAGATATACAGAGGCTAGAAAAAATCATATTTAATGCCTATTTTATTAAAAAAGAGATTCGTTTAATTAATAATTATTTTCTCTTGAATGAAGTATACAAAGAAAAAATATTGTAACAATCTCAAAGGGAAAAAAAATCGAAATCCAGATTTTGCTATATCATTATTTTTCGAACCTTTCAGAACCCAAAAAATACAATATTGAAATTAATTCTGTCCCTCTGTCGATAACTCAGAAATACTTTTAGTGAAAAGGATAAAATTTGGTATTTGATTCTAAAGCCAAGATTTATTTAGCATCTAAAGTGCAAATTCAAATCAAATTTTAAACTAAATTTGTCCATGGATTGATTTTAAGCTCTGCATTCACATTTCTGCGTTCATGATCATTTAAAAATACAATGACTTAGTAAAATGTGTTCATAAATTGTAGCTTCTTTTCGATTTGGATTTGAATTTCTGGCGCAAGATCCTGATATAGAATATGCTGCGCGGAAACAGTGTAAAATTTCTCCATTAAGATAAAATTAGTTTTTCATTGTAAAAAATGTAATTGCTTGTGTTAAAAAACTACTCAATGTTAACTACTCAAATGTTAAAAAAGACTGAAAGTTATTAAAACCAGACTAAACTTCATGTAAAATTCCCACATCTTTAATATATAAGAAAATGTTTGGGTGATGAGTCTCACCCCCCAAAAAAGTAAAATAGTTACTTCGAAGGTCAATAAAGCGGGTGCATTCTATTAAAATGTGACGAACAGTTAACACAACTCCACAATCATCACATATAGCTTCTTTTCGAATTAGACAACAGGGCGTCCAATCTTAACTATACTCTTAAATAGAAGGGAACGTTCATATGCGTGACTGTGAAAATAAAATGCTAATTATTTGGGATTGCCTTTCTAAGTACCCAAAGTTGACAATTGCTATGTGCCAACAGGAAATATAATATGTTTATTTGAAAATGTACGAGGAAGTTTTTGGAGGACCACTATCGCCAGTTTCTCAAAAATTTTAATAAATCATTGATTCACGCTGCTTGTTCATTTACCCTTCAAGCTGGTTACTTTATATTCCTATTCCCAACAATATGTTGACACTGGTTTATAAATGAAAAATTATAGAAGTAGTTTTATAAATTTAAACCATTTTTTTAACATACGACTACTTTGCATATGTGATAGTTGCGTAACATTCACAGTTATATTTCAGTTCTCATTATTTCATTTTTTAAACACATTTTGATTTATAGTTCACCACCAATAATTTTGAATGCTTTATAAGTAAGGAAAACACTTAAAAATTAAGCACATAGTTAATAGTGATCATCAGTATTTCGGGAATACATATATTTCTGTGAAATAAGTAATAAAATAGTATCGAAGCAATTAAAAAGCGTTCTTTTTTCGTTTTGTTGTCAAAAAAAAATCTAGTTTATAGCGCTAAATTGTAGCTAAAGAATGTAAAAACTGCCTCTTTTTACCAAACTAAGAAAAAAAAGGTTTTTTCAAAAAAGAATTTAAGAGACATTTTACCTCAACTTCAGATCATACATTTTAAATACATGTATCAACTACCAAGTTTCTTTTTTGAAAGGGACAAATTCGATTAATATTCGGTATGTATTTCTATATAATTGAAGTTATGCAGTGAAAGATGCAATTCAACATCTTTATATTTAATTATTTGACAAAGTAAGTTTTTTGGTTCCTATTTGTAATCCGGCTTTGATGATAAAATATATAATTCAGTTTTGCATGCGTCCATTCATTCATTCTTACTAGTTATAAAGAATATGTTTATGTATGTGTTTTGAACTCTAGAGAACATATCTGCTCCTTCAAATTGTTCGTGGGCCCGCGGTGGCCTGGTGGTAAGGTCTTGGCTTCGGAACCGGAGGGTTTCAGGTTCGAGACTCGATTCCACCGAAGATCCGTCGTGTGAGGGGGTCTCTTGCACGTTAAATCTGTCAGGCCAAACGTCCTCCCGCTGGTGTGGTGTGGTGTGGAGAGAGGGGTGCCACTTCAGGTGTCGTCCTCGTCATCTGACCATGGTTCAAAATTACGAGGTCCGTCCCAAAATAGCCCTCGTGTTGCTGTAAAATGGGACGTTAATATAACCAAACCAAATCAAATTGTTCGTGTACATTTTAAAGAGTAAAAATGTGCAACTAAGAATAATTTTTGAAATTTTAATAAACATTATTATTAATTAAAATTCAATTCGGATTTTGGTGTAATTTCTGCGATATTATTGCACTACACGAATGTTTGCATCGGATTAAAAATTGTAAATTATTTTTATAATATCAATCTAATTTTGTGAATCTTTTATGAATTTTTGCGACTTTTTCGAACTATTCTTTTGCATAATTTTCAACAATAGTAATATTGTAGTAGTAAACTCAATCCGTTAATTTCGGTTCTTCACATTTTTTATTAAATGCTTTTTCTATTAATAGAAGATAAAAGTTTCTTTTAAATAAGGGAAAGATTCGATTAGTTGTGAGCTAAATTAATATGAAAAAAATCAGAAAGTGGAATTACATTTACACAAAGGATAACGGACAGTTTTAAGTAGCGTACCCAGACAGTTTTTAAGGGCATTATAATGACAAGAGATTGAATTTCACAAGAAATTTTTTCTTACATAATAAACTAAATAAATGCAAGTCTGTTAAAATATCACGGCTTTACTAATTCTAACAATTTGCTGTTTAAAAGTACTTAATTAAAAGAGTAATGAATATTAAATATTGCATAATAAGTTTAATTGAAATTAAACGATACTAATATTCTCTGTGAAGTAATTGGTCATCAAACGTGGCTAGTTTCAAAACAATTACTTAAAAAGTTTTTATAAATAGGACTTGTAATCTCGGAAGAGAAAAATTTCGAACAAGACAACTGATATCGGTTGAAGGAAATATTAATCATATTGAAATCACTTCTAGATTGCCATTTTTAGTTACTTGGTTAATATATCCCCGATATGTTAGAAAACACTCCATTGCTGAATACCCCAATAACTGACCGAGATTCGCATTTAAATTTTTGCAAATCGATGCGTTTCTTGTAATTTATGATATTCAGAATGACGTAAAATCCGCTCGACCCATTTTAATCGATGTTACCCAAGTAATATCACCAACGCATTTTCTCTATTTCATACATATTAGCAAAAGGTCAAGAAGTCGAATACATCAGGATGAACAGTTCGCTAATAGCACCTTACTGTTTCGGAAAGTGATTCCTCAATTCTGAAAATGAAGAAGGAAGAAAAGAAAGCGTTCTAGAAGATATATACTATGTATGGTGCAAGTGCTATTTTTTAATAGCTTCAATTGTGACCTTTTTTCTTTGAACATTTGCTTAAATGAGTTCCACAATTGATGTTCTCAATGGATTCGGAAAATATATAATTTATTACAGAAAAAATTGCGTTTTATTTTAATCTTTTAAATGATGAAAGTGTCGTTATGAATTTAATCATCTTTTAATGATGCATGATGAATGAATATTGTGTTAATTTGGTATATTTTATAGCTATGAAAAGTACATTAATAATTTACATGAAATAAATAATTTTCATTTCAACACTATGTTTCTTAAGATTTTTAATAATTTAACTCAATGTTTAATGAGTAATCGAATAAATAGAGACGATTTTGAAAAAAAAAGAAGTAATTTATGGATATTCATTGCTAGAAAAATTGCCCAAAGAAGACTTGAAACCACTTTACTTTAAACGTCTGAAATATTTATTATTATTTAAAATAATTTTTCGCTTTTTATTGATTTTATACTAAAAGTATTAAAAGAAAACCTTAAAAGAAGAAGCTAAAAAATTTAAAAAATAAAAAATCTACAATCGTAAATTTCAAGCTATTATGTGGTACATTATTTTTTTGTAAGTAATTATTTGCTTTAATGAAACAATCACGGGACTTCTTTATCGATCTCTCCCCCTCTGTTTCTCTCTCTCCCCCTCAATTTCTCTTTTTCTCTTAAGAATGTCGACCAAATTCGAGATGAAAGAAACTCATCGCTTTTCTAAATATCATCGCGTGCGTAATCTGATAGATTCGTGATTGTTTCAAATCAATTTAAATTGGTTAATGACTTAAATTAATTAAGGCAATTTGTAAGAATTCGGAGAATGGATAATTTGGAAATCAAGTAGTGACTTCAATTTGTGATAAATCGCCAAAACGCGACAATTTTCTGCATTATTTTCTAATAACCATTAAAACGAAAAATTAACACCTCAAAAGTCATAAATCGCCAATTTGTTCAAAAACCTCAAACCGAAACAACACCATGTTCTAACCTGATAACAAGTATTGATTTCATTTTGTATTTTTATTATTGAATTATTAACTATTTAATTAACTGTCTCAAGACTCTTATTAAAACTTTTTTTACACTTTTATATTTGCAAATAAAATTATATTGATAAGATGAATATTAAAAGCTTATTTTGAAAATTAACTATCGTTTGGTCTTAAATATCGTCTGATTCAATTAATGTACTAACTTTAATTTTTAAATAATCTTTCGGCAATAAAACGTTTTCGCGCATTTTTAAATTACGAATTAATTGCATTCATTAAAACAGTCAGAGTTTGTGGCAATTTTTACACATATTCATATAAACTATTTGCAAGTGCACAAAGTAAACATTCCCTTACTTCAGAATTTTGCAAAAACCTTTAAAAAATTCTGTCCAAGATAATAATACAGACAGCCAGTTACAGTTGCTTCCATGCTTCCTTTTTAAAATACCAAGGCATAAAATGGAATTGACAATTTCTAGATTTCATGAATGTGGGGTCTATAATTTATCATAGGCAATCATAAATTAGTTTGGAGGAATTCTTTTATTAACTCGGTCAGTGGGATAGGGCCTCTTCTTTTAATAAGCAGATTAAAAGATAAGTGTGTCGTCTCCACATTCATAAATTTCGCACCAGACTGTCACTTTTCTCGTAGAGGAGAAAAAAAAGGGACAAGCAAATAAATTAAGAGAAGGAGGACGCTGCAAATTATGAAGGTCATTGTGCAAGTAAAAAAGACGATGAAATATGCTGAAATCTAACTTCCAAGTTCATTAACACGAGCTTGAAAAGAAAAGACAGTTTTAAAAACATGTCATTCGAATGTTGGTGAGGAAGTCTTTTGTATGCATTGCATAATGCATAACAGGAGACGTTTCGAATTCTAAGCAACTTCTTGATATTACGAAAGAATAAATTGTACAGATTTAATAGCAAGTTTCTTTATTTGCTAAATCATCTTCTTGAATAAACAATTAATCGCCTTAAAAGCTTTTAAAAATACTATTTTAGAGTTTTTTAAGTACTCAAGTAACTTTTTATAAATAAATATGGACATCAAAATAGCAACGTAAAGTGAATTTTTAAGCTAGAATTGTTTTCAGTCTCCTGCATATATTTTTTCCAGTTTTCATATTTTTAAGAAATTTTTTAAAAACATTTTTAGTATAAACATTTAAGCTTATTTTAAAATTTTATTATTTAATATATTTTAATGTACAATACATTTTAAAATTCCTTGTTATGAATATTAAGTATACTATTCTTCTTTCGGAATATTCGCTTTCTGGGATACTAAATTATTAAATATAGAATGTATTTATTTAAATTTTCGCCTAGTTATTTGGAAATCTTAACTTTAAACTGTCTACTCCGACCCGCGCTGAAGCTGATTGAAAAATCTGAATGATCGAATCGCCGCAACAGCAACACTGCTTGGAACTGTGGTTGAGTTCAAAGGAGCAACACCGTCCACGGTACAGCACTTCCCTTAAAAGCTTCCCGTCATCGTTGGAAAGTACCCCCACCTCTTACCCATTTCAATTATGATATGCATCCAGTTTCTGTTGAGATTTTAGAACGTTTACAAACTCTTAAATATAGGAGATACCATATTTTATTTTGTTGGGAATGTATGAATGTAGGAATCGTGGCAATGAGCAGGCAGACCAAGCTGCAAAAACTGCCTCTTGTTTCTCGAATCGCAGGATACCATATTGTGATGCAAAGAAATCCGTTGTGTGCGGATATTTTCTCTGTGGCAAGAAACATGGCATTTAAGCAGGAACAATAAATTGCATTCAATTAAGCCTTTTACGAGCTTATGGCCAGTCTTACCTGTGCGTAGGGATGATGTTATATTAACATGTCTTCGTATAGGGCATACTCGCCTTACTCACAAACATTTACTATTTTGTGACAGAGCGCCTATATGTCCCACATGTCAAACATATTTTACAGTTCATCACATTTTGATCGAGTGTTCAGCTTTTAATATTCATCCTAACCAGTTTTTTCACTCATCATCCTTAACTCTCCCTGATTTATTTGAAGAGAACCACCATTCAAACATTTTAAAAATTTTTATATGCTATTAAATTTTCATCTTGCATTTGAATTCTTCAAGCGCTTTGACTTCTTAAATTTTTCATTGTAAATACATAATCCTGTGCTACTGTTTCCAGTATTTTTTAGCTATTATATTTTGCTTTTATGCAACTATTCATCTATTTCAACTTTAATGACCATTTAACCACTTTTTAACCATATGGATGGCGCAGCTTGGCCAAAACTGGCCCTTGTGCCAACCCCCCCCCCAAAAAAAAAACACAACCAACCCACCTCTGTATCCTTTCGTGTAGCTACCAGTGTGGTGAGAACCAATCACCATTCCGGAATCTCCTCATACTGAATAACGACGTGATCCCTCGAGGGGGCGTGGACTTTGGTATTTGATAAGACAGAAAAATATAAGCTGTAAACTATTGCATGAATGTAAACTACTGCATGCACAAATTTCAAATTTTATGCTCCAAAAAAAGGAAGCAAAATCCCATTTCGGAATTAATGAATTTTCTTAAAAAACTTTAATTTTAATAATAGCCCGAGATTTAATAGGTAGATAGAATAAGGAAATCGGAATTTTCCCACCATATTTAAAACATTAAGATAGAATGTGTATTACATTAAATCAAAAGAATTACAATGAGAAGAAAAGAATTGTCTGAAAATAAATTTGATATTTTTAAAAGAGTAATTTTTTAAGTTTAAAGTTAGTGTAGGAATAACATTTGTGAGAGGAAAGAAGATACAACTCAAAGACACTAAAATAGCGGAAATTTGCTTGCTTTTTAATTAATCTATATTGCAGATTGATTGATATTGATATTAATTCTGACAGGATGGATTTGCCCTTTCTCTTTTTAAGAAAGCGATATTCCAAATTTCATCAATATCAGACAAAAACTATATTTGTGTGTAAAACTTACAGCTCAACATTCCTTTCTTTAAATGCCATAAGCTTTGTTTGACATCTAGTTGGTTGGTAGAAAATATTGATTACAGTAAAAGCTCTGTATTCGCGGGGTATATGTTCCATAAATATCCCGCGAATACAGAAACCGTGAATACGGAATGGTAATTTATATGGGATTATAGGGGGTACGTTCCGAATGGTTTGAAGAATTTTGTAATTTTCTATTGCTTGGCAGCTTTCAAAAGCTCCTTCCATTCAGACTGATACGCAGCAGTCGCATTAGCAATTTGCCTCTTAAAAATAAGACTTCGTTCCATAGACGTTCATAAAGAAATCGCAAAGCTCATTTGCTAATTCTTAAACCTTCACTAAGATTTTTCAAATTAAATGTCACATTTCCAGTACTTATCGAACCTCTTCTTCAATGGGCTGTGAATTTAACATTTCCTCCAAGTCGGTTTCAGTCCTCGGTTATATCATTTATTTAACAACATACTTTAGGCAAAGTTGTAGTAAGATTTATTTTATTTTTTATTAGTCCATTTGACGGCATTTACAGAGGATATTGGGTTGGATACCTACTGGAATCGTTTTATTATTATGTATGCACTTATTAGATCCGCGAATAAAGAAATTTTTAGCAGCGAATATAGAAATTGGGTAGCATTTTTTTTAATCCGCGAATAGTGAAAACGAGAATGAAGGAAGCGCGAATAAAAAGCTTTTACTGTACTTAAAATAGCAACGATATTACGAAAAACAACAATTTTATAAATAACTTAGTTTTAAGATTTCTTCAGAAAAATATTTTAAACTTCGAATTTTAAGTAATCATATATTCTTATTTTTTAAAAAGTCTTATACAGGTATGCAACACATCTCTATTATTTTAGCTGAATATTTGAAGCTTATTTTTGATAAGAGAGATATTAAACTGCAAGTAACTTAGTAACATGTTTACTGATGAAACACGTTTGTAAAAATAAAAAAAAGCTCGAAAAGGAAAATGTTAAAAATTGAAGTTTCGGGTGTATAAAAATATACATTTCATGATTTACATAATATATCACAGGAATATTCAATAGAAATTACTCTAATTTAATAAAAATAATTAACCAACTTTAGTTACTAATTTACTGAAAATGTAGTTAGTTTACTCAAAAATAAGCAATTTACTTTATAAAAGATCGAATTTATATATATATATATATATATATATATATATATATATATATAATCTTTTTCTAAAATTACATACGTTAGAGGCCATTGCTATGGTAGGCATAGTTTTCATTAAATCATGTTTCTAAAATAATCTTTTTAATATTAAAAAATAAGCTAAAAAAATTCAATAATGGAAGAAAAATGACAAGTTAAAAATTTAGTAGAAGTTAATAGAAATTATTTAGGTTTCATTCCCAACAATGAAAATGCCGTACAAAATGTACTTAAAAATATCTTAAAAAGATATTTAAATTTCGAATAAAGAGTTTTTTAGTTAATTAAATTTGTAGCAATGTAAAGAATTTTTTGAATTTCAAATGAAGTAAAAATTATTTTTGTGAACGATTATTTTAAGAGATTATCATAGATAAATGCTAAATTGTCTCAAAGTATTGAATGAAGGTTAAAATTAAAATTTCACACACACACACACACACACACACACACACACACACACACACACACACACACACACACACACACACTCATTACGAGGTGCACTTTCCCATCTTCCAAAATATATCTGTAGTAAATTTGGTAGCTATAGCTCAAACAGCTTTGCATAGAGTACCAATAAACACTTTCTCTTCTTTTATTCGTAGAGATATAAATACAATAAACGTAATCATGTTTAGATACAATAAACAAAAATAAACGTAAACGTTTCATCCAAATGCTTTTCTGCATGGAACATCATTTTGTCGGTTTTCAAAAATATCGAATGTTACAATGATCAAAATATTCTCATCAAGTACCAAAAAGTTAAAAAAATATTTTGGGATCAAAAATAAAGAATCAAATTATTATTTATTTTGTGATAAATAATATCTATTTCTGGACTTTTGTGATGATTATTAACATTTCTTTCATCACAAGGAAGAATAAAGGCATGAAAAATTCCTAATAACGATTAAACGATTAAATGACAATCGCCATCAGAAAACTCTTAATTTATTCTTATTCCTTTCTAAAAATGTCGTCTGGTTATCATTACACTTTTTTTTCCTCTTTTTGCCAAGTGTTGAATCTTTCCGTTTTTCTCAAAGAAAAAAAAAAAGCACTAATAATTCTTGAGGTCACCCACAGAGCTGGGTCAAGGAAGATCACTGACTCTAAATCAGGACATTCTAAATCAGGTATCTTCTTTAGTATCAAAATGGCGTCCATCACCGATGCCAGGTGTGGAATTCAAAATTTTAAGTGTTTGTTAAAGTTATGTTACGGGATGCATTTACCTTAGCTTCTCTCTTGAGTATGATGTTTTCTTCATTTATAAACTAAGGTTTAATAAAGAAGACGTGAGAGGGAATTGGCTTTGAAAAGAAGTTTTAAAAACAAGGAAGTGAATCTGTAGATAAACGTGCTAAAAGAAAACAATTTTTTGAGATACATGTCGCTTATATTTTAGAATTACAATTAAACCTTTTAAAAAATAGCATTTTGTAGTTTGACCAAAATAGTTTTCGCATCGGTAAGATCAGAAATTCTTTTATTTTAATAAAGAAATTCGAGATAAAAGTACCTTTGCAAAAGTCAATCGTATTTTAAAGATTAATAACTGATCGATCAAATTTTACTAGGGATTAATTTTTTTTGTGTGTGTGAGAAAGAGTTTAATATCCTTCATACAATATACATACATATCAATACTTATAATAAAGCTCAATGTGTGTGTGTGTGTGTTGAGCTCTACAGGCCAGACCGTTGAACCTACAGCTACCAAATTTGGTACATGTATACCTTGGAGGTCGGGAATGTGCACCTCGGAGCCCTTTTTTCGAATTTTTAATTAGAATTTGAATTAATTAAAATTTAAGGGAAATTTCGACGTTTTTCCGCTATAACTTCCGAAAATATTATTGCACAAACATGATTTTTATATCAATTTAAAGATAAAAAAAATTAGCTTTCTAACGGTATCAGTTTTTTTTTAATTTATAGCGTAAGCTTATATTTTTAACGAATTTTTAAAGAAATATTTTAACCATGTTTTTAGCACGTGACTGGATAAAATAAAAGAATGCCGGAAGTTCGAATAAAAAAAACTACCATCCCAAAAAAATCTAAAGAAATGCAACCTTTAGCACGTGACTGGATAAAATAAAAGAAATATATAATGATATTTCCTAAAAAAATAAATGCAAAGCAAAGGATTCTATGATCATTTGCAATATCTATATCAATAATTCAATAAATCTTCTTAATTTACGATAAACCTGATTGAATTTATGTGGCATTTTATGTGGCTTGAATCCAATTATGCATTGATGAATTATGAGTTTTAGATTTCTTCATACTTTGCTCTGTGAGCCCTATTTTACAAAATATTTTTATTAATATTTTAAATAAAAGTAGCTACATCAATCAGTCTTCTAAATCAATAATTAAAACTGACTGATTTATAAAATTAAAGAATATTATTAGGAAAACGTGTTCTTTTAGAACCATCATCTTAAATAAAGTATTAATTTCAGGCCAATCAATGCCAGAAGTTACTTCAAGGCTAATGAATATGTGATTTAATTGAAAATTTTAGAACGCATTACTCATGGCGAACCAGCTGGTCACCAAAGGCGGTTAGTATATAATATTCTAGTGCAAAATTTTTATTGTCTGAAATATATTTTTAATTAAAATGATAGCATCAGTTGAATGAGATAATTTTTCAAATTACTGTACTTATTTTTATCACAAGTTATCAATATTCTTTATATGCATACTTCATATTTTATTCACATATATTCAAATATAAGATATATTTTAATAAAGCTTATGAAATTTTTAATGAAATAGATAATGCTCTTTAATAAATAATTGAAAGTAAATCAGATCAATAGTTATTCTTGCCATAAATTATTAATCATCTACTTTTATATTTTTCTTTTAGGGCTGATTACACAAATCGAATAAAAAATGGTTGCCAAAAATAATTTTAAAAAATTAAAATATCTGTATCTACATATTTCCCTATTTAAAAATTGTTTTCATCAGTTTAATTATTTTTAAAAATTTGAAAATTTAATAAAACTTTTTCACGTAAATGAAGCTGGTACCATTCAAAAAGCGGTAGTTTGAACTTTAAATGATGGAAAAGAATTTGCTTTGGTATGCAATTTGCTCCGAAGTTTATGAGTTAAATTTTAAAATTTCATTTAAGGTGCACGTACACACTTGAAACTTCGAAAATCGTTCAAAATATCGAATATTTTTTTATTGTTTCAAAATGTTCTCTGATTCTTTAGCTTTCAAACGATACCAAGACGTTGTCCATATTCGAAATATTTCTCTAGTTATAAGGATTTTTCTTGAGGTGTTCTCACTAAACACTTTAGTTTAGATTTTTTTAAACTTATTTACTGAAGAATGATATTTTCCCACTATGTTGCTTAATTTAAACAATGATAACTCAACAAGAAATTAACCAAATACGATTATTTATATATCAAAACAATCTGTATGAAAAATTGAAGGGTATGAACCTCAACCAAAGCTATAATTAAAAAAATAAAATTTTTATAGCTAATTAAGTATCAAAATTACTGAAAAAATCTCCATTTTTCTATTCATCGTTGATGAAAAAATTGTTAAAAAAAACTATGCATTTTTATAACTTGATTGAGGCTCATCCCATGAAGACTTATATTAGGCCTCATTTGCAACTAGAATTGTGACTCTGTACAAAGTAGAATTTAAGATATCATGTTTCAAAATTCATTAATCAATAACTTGTGCAATATGATTTTTTTCTCACTGAAATGTGTTTAAACATATATTAATGACCTAGTTTGAAAAAATTGTCTTTTTATAGTTAAAATTTAAAAAAAAATCTTCAAGTGTATATGCACACCTTAATTCCTATTTAATGGAATAGTTGACTAGCTTCTGTGTTTTGAAATGAAAATAATATTCTTCCCCTAGATTTAAATGATAATGACGTAATATTGAGCTTCGAGCAATGGCGATAAACAATGCTGGAGCTGGCACTTATGTCTCCAGACTCCCGAAACACTCCAAAGAGAGACTGTTTCACTCCCGATGTCTCCTAGTGTTGCTTCAAAACAGGAAGTTAATATAACTAAACTAAACTAACTCTCGATATCAGGTTTAGCTTATACTGGCCCCGTAAACATCACAGATCTTTCGTGAAAAAGTGTCTCAAGCCTGCAATCCCAAACTCCCGAGGTTGCGATCTTACCAATAAAATACTGAGGACTCAGCAATTTAAAGAGATGTGTGGAATACGCAGTGTGCATACATAACCACAATGACTTTCATTTATAATCAGATTTATAATTGTTTTATATATCTGGATTGTAAGAGATTTCGTTTATGTCAAATAATATGATATAAAATCTTATTGTTTGAAACTTTTTTTTCGAATGTAAAAGATCCTTTTATATAATATATTATAAAAGACAATTTTTTTATAATTTTTGAGAATTTTTATTAAAATCAAAAATGTACAAATATCTGACATAAAATAATTTTTATATTTCTCATTTTCCACAAAAACAACAATTTGTCCTAAAGTATTTTTGAAAACGGAATGGCATCTAATTTTTTCAATAAATTATTAATAAGTTATGATGCAAAATTGATATAAATAAAGGAAAGTGCAACTTTCTGAATACGAAGACAATTATTTTCAAGGTTGAATTTTAATCTTCATCGGTAAACGCAAGTAATCAATATTTCAATTAATCCTTAAGTTACAAAACAATTTTCACCTCAACCTAAAAACCTTTTCTGACAATACCTCAAAACAATTTTCAAATTCGAGATAAAAAAAATCGCTATCTCTAAGAGAAAATAAAAGAGCTGCGGTGGTCAGGTTGGTAAGGTCTCACGTTTCAAGTTCCAGACCCCACTCCTCTGAAGAACCATCATGTAAGCTGACCTGATGTACGCCAAATCTGCCAGGCCATGCATCCTCCCGGTGGTGTGATGTGGAAGTTTGGAGAGGAGGGGCTGTCAAGGCTCCGTCCAAGCCATCTAACCACGGCTGAAAATTACGAAGTCTGTTCCAAAGTAGCTTTAATGTTTGCCTTAAAATTGAATATTAATATAACTAAATAAGTCTGTTTTCCATGCATTGAATACTTTACATTTGAGTTTAGCAAACGGATTTTGTAGAAAACTGTGTATGCACCATAAGTTTTAAACAATATAAATTAAATTATGAATTAATTTGTTACGAAATTTGTATGAAAATATATCATATTATTTTTTATAATATTTTAAAATGAAACTATGTAAAATTTGAATTTTTATTTTTATAGGACACACACACACACAAAGAAAAAAAAAGCGTTCCAATTTTATTTATGGAAATATTCTCAAAAAGAAGGCCTAAAAAAGGGATCTTTTAAAAAGTTTTACTCCATTTTTATTATGCAATTACACAAATAGAAGACAGTCGCTAGACTATAAAATTCCACTAAACATAAAAATTCATCATTTTTACAAGAATCGATTTAAAAATATAACGACAGCTGAAGGTATATTTCGCGAATAAAAACGAAAAAGACTTTCTAGCAATCGATATCTTTCAGAAATGAATGTATCAGTTCTATTCTCTAAATAACAATGGAAGTAGTGATAGTCCATTCACATTTCTGTGCTATGTGACGAATATAAAGTGCCTCTTTTCAATCTCAGGATTCTTCCCTTTCCAATCTTGGCAGAAAATTTCTTTGTGATTGACGGGAGGTTAATCCCATTCTGTTCAGGAAGTTAGGAAGAGAAAATTACGAACAATCAAAGAAGCTCTGATGGTTCGGTTCTTTGATACGTTTATGAAAAGGAGTTATTTTTAAATTTTCTTTCAATTACCTCTCCTTACATCGTTTGCCTGTGAAAAGCTATTGAACAAAAATAACAACTCAAAAATCTTTTTCTTTTGTTGGCAACACCGACGCAAATCGCCGTTTCCGCGTTTCTAATCTGACGGGAAAAATAACTTGTTAAGTAATAATTTCCGAATGCTTGTAGTTTCTCTTATTATTGTTTGCTTTTCTTCCTTTTGATTATTGGTAAAGAAAAAAAAATGGAATCTTAATGAGTGAAAAATAATGAGAGGGAAGAGAAATATAATTTATTCAAGAAATAAAGACTGAAAAAGGCTTTTATAAAGTAAAAAGCCATAATAAATTTTTAAAAAATTTGAAAATTTAAGTTAATTTATTATAAGTGAAACTAATTAAATGTAAAATTAAATACAAACTATGTATATGTGCGCCTGAGGGGTTAAATGTAGAGTTGTATCACTAAAAAGATAAAAATAAATTCTCATCGTAATACATTTCTATAAAAAAAAGGCAATTCCAAATTTCTTTTCAATAATTAATTTCAAGGAATATAAAAATTAGAACAAGAAATGGTTAATATTTCAAAAGAGAAAAGCAAAACAAAGATTATCCTTAACATGCATTATTAGTATTATGTGATCAAAAGAACACTATTTTTTTGAGCGAAATTTATGGATTTTTAAACACATTTTAGAGACGTGTATCTCTACTCGAATAAATGGTTTCAAGTACTAGAATATGATATTTGTCAATTTATTTTCTGCTCAAGCTATATCTTCTTTCTGAATCTTTCCAAAACTTTTCTAAATTTGCAAAGCTATGGCATGAGCTAAACATTTTAATTAAAACGTTGCTTATCCTACTCCTTAACGAACTTTTTATATTTTAAATAATCAGGAAAATCAAAAGACCTATCCTTCCAGACTCCTACCACAACTCCGATTTCGCCATTTCTTTTTCATGTGAAAGTGAATGCCATTTAAATATATTATTAATGACCGTCTGATGCCAAAACCTCTCAGTTTTTGAAGAAGTTTCAAAAATACTACTATGCAGCACAACCTCTGTGAAAGAAACCGAGACAGAATTCCTTCACATCTAGTGCATCAATTTCCTTTTTAAAAAAATTTCTTTTAAAATCTCATGCTCCTTTGATAGATCAGCAATGGTCACATCGCTCCCACCACCCTAAAATTTCGAAATATAGAGCAAAGTAAAATTTAAGCGAAGTTTATTAATAACTGAATCGATTTCACCAGTTTCCCATAATTACTAACTATTCAAAATTTACATTTTGTTCTGTGCAATTTAAAATTGCTCCTTTGATACGAAGATGTAATAAATTGATTGACTATATTAATATAACTGGCAAATAGATGGACTTAGAAGGCACTTTATAATTATTAATTTTTAGTTTGTTTATTTAATTTCTAAATCGAAATTCTTTCTAATATTAAAAAATTTTTGAAATTAAATTCGATATATTAATTCTAAAATAAGTCTGGAAATTTTGAGTTTCAATTCTATAAATTCTGTGAAACTCTTCGTGTTTACAATTACAATATTACGGGACTTCAAAATTTCTTTCGATAGAGAGAGAATATATAAAAAACTCGGTTATCCCCCCCCCCAACGTCCTGAGTTCAGTTTTCTAACTAGTCTCTATATCAGCGAATTAAAATTTAACATAAGTATCAAAAAGTAATAAATGATATCTTAAATATCTTGGATAATAAACAGTGAGGGATGTAGCAGCAAAGGCCTGCTATCCCATAAAAATCAAAAAGTTACAGTTAGTGAATGTTAAAAGGGTTGAGGGCATGGACAAAGATGTTAAGATGTTGTTTGTCAGCGAGAGACTAAATAATAATTTAACCCTAAGTTATCTGCGTTAAATATATAGAAGTAAAAATTTTCAAAGAAAGTAGCATTGACAAAAGCGCGCAGGGTAATAAATTTCGTTAAACAATGAAAAAGATATAATATGTTGATTGAAGAATGAGAATATATATCAACTAACTTTAAAGTTTGTCAAAATGTCGAAAATATGGAAATAAAATTTATGTCATGATAAAACTAACTTTTTAAATTTGTAGATGTGCTAGATATGCAAATTGTATACGAAGAATTTTTCAAAAGTTTTATAGAGAATGTAAAATATTTTAAACTTCCTTTTACTCTTTTTAGAGAGACATAGAAATTTTGTAATAGCTTAGTTAACCTTTCTCAGTGTTAAGAAATATGTATCCAAGATCTAAAAAAGAGAAATCTGGCAAATAAAAAACTGATATGCGAGTAGCTTACAAACAATCTATAAGGCGAAAGCCCGTATAGACAGACCCCTCAGGGGCTCACCTTCTTTAGGTGAGTACGGGTGTCCCAATCCTAAGGTTATCTCCCTTTCAATTTATCCTCCTCACCACCTTCTGCTGTTTGCTTGATCCTTCCATCCCCCAAAGGTAAGTGAGGGAGCTCTCCATGAGAAGCTGTCGCCGCTCTGTTTGCTTCTTGCTTCTCATGGACAGCAAATACCCCCACGTGTTTGCCGTGCGTGGCGACCCATTAGACGGGTGGTGCACTGTGGTCCCTGGAGCATCAATCGGCCATCTGAGTGGTTAGTTTGCAAGGGAACAAGTGAAGGGGTTACTCCTTGAGCTTGGCGTTTAGGGTGGTCACTGTCCCTAGGGGTAACTCCCAGCGTATAGGTACCGATTAGCACTAGGGTAAGTGCAGAGGTTGGAAATGTCCAGAGTCGGTAGATGCTTTCCCTTGTTAGACTCCGTGGTGGGTGGTGCCGTCGGACCTGAATACCATTCGATATCGCATGGGCCGTAAAAGTTCTCCCTTGAGTGGGCAACACAGTATTTCGAACAAAACTCTCTGATACATTTTATATTATAAAGAGTCAATCTTTTGACGAATCATTTCATACTGTATCGCCTTTCATTGTAGAAAGAAGTCTTTCTGGTCATCTTGGCGAAGTCGCATCACTACGGAAGCTTTGTTCTGGCGACTTTCTTATTGCGGGTCGACCTGCCCAACAGATAGTAAAAATTAAAAATCTTGCATATATCCCATATCTGTCTGAGCTCATCCTACTTTAAACTCTTCAAAAGGAGTTGTGTCTTGTGGCGAGTTGTTTCATACTCCAGTTGAAGAAATTAAAAAGGATTTGGAAAATCAAGGAGTGACAAATGTACGTCGCATCATAATACGGCGGGAGGGAAAGCTCGTTGACACTAAACATCTGATACTTACTTTTCGTTTGCCGAAATTACCGGAGTTTATTAAAGTAGGGTATATGCGCTTAGCTGTCAGGCCTTATATCCCTAATCATCTACGGTGCTTCAAGTGCCAACGTTTTGGTCATTCCAGGGATTCTTGCCGCGGGACTGTGACTTGCACCCGTTGTGCGGAAAGTGGTCACGAAAGCTCCGAATGTAAGGGCCAAGAAAAATGCACCAACTGTAAAGGTTCCCATACTTCCTTTTCACGGTCATGCCCTTCCTGGCAGTTTGAAAAGAAAGTTGTGAAGGTAAAAGTAATCAAAGGAGTATCGTATCCTGAAGTCAAGAAAGCAGTCAAAGCTCGCATGCCAACTACTGGATTGACATATGCAGCAGCAACTAAAAGTACTCTTGAAACCAAAAGTACACAACTTATTCCAATAATCTTAGATTCCGATTCTCGACCATTTCAAAAATCTCACACACCTACTGAAATCTGTCCCAAATCAGTTGAAGCATTTATAAATGCAATTTCACTCATTAAAAATACAGATCTTGTTTCTAGTGATATAGCTCCTACTTCACAAGCCCTATCTGAATTCCAAATTGTTCAGAATAGGAAAAAAATTAAAAGAAATTCCAAGTTAAAAAATATAAAACATTCCATTTTTATAAAACTTTACCCCAGAAAATATCTGATTCTGCCACAAAGCAGGGTAATAACACTTCTGAAATAAAAACTGCAACAAAGAAAATTAAAATTAGAGAAAGGGAGAACCCATTTACCTCTTTGGGTGGTGGTAACTCTGGAGTTACAATAGAAAAACCTTCGATATCACAATCTGATGCTGGAATAGATATGAGTACTTCAAGCTCATAGGAGGACGTACTAGAATATATTATGAGTGAAGAGCTAGAAGCCACGTCTGATGACGACCATACTCCTCTTCCATCTGCTAAAGATGTTCGGAGGCCAAAACTGAAGTACATTATTATGACAAAGTACAAAAACAAATTGCATTAACTTTTACTTTTTGACTCTCCATTTATCTTAGTATCTGCTTCATGTGTCAAAATGTTAAGGTATTCTAAAGGCATTTATGAATACTTGTCTTGTGAATTTATTTCCATAATTTTTACATTGTGTTTTTTATTGCATATACTAAAGTTTTATCAACGGATTTACCACTTTTATTCTTTGTAAAACATTTAGCCTTTAAATTTTTAAATAGATGAAATTTTATCATGCACTTTTTATCATCGTCTCCGATGTTCACCGTATGTTTGGCGCAGCATAGTCTAATGAGGCTCTTGCGCCATTAAAATCAAATAACCAGCCAACCAACCCGTACAGGCAGAATAAATCAAACAGATACAGCAGAGATTTCATACTCTCCATATCTTATATTTTCTTGAAGTATCGATAAAAAAATTGTACAAAATGAGCAAGAGTTCAGGAACTGTGAAATCTTCAATTATAACGGAATTTAAAAGGAGTAAACAAAAGTAATGTCATAGTTTAAAGAGTTAAATAGTAATCTATACTTATAATAAAGCTCAATGTGTGTGTGTGTGTGTGTGTGCGTGTGTGTGTGTGTTGGCGCTCTACAGGCCTGACCGTTGGACCTACAGCTACCAAATTTGGTACATGTATACCTTGGAGGTCGGGAATATGCACCTCGGAGCCCTTTTTTCGAATTTTTAATTAGAATTTGAGTTAATTAAAATTTAAGCGAAATTTCGACGTTTTTCCGCTATAACTTCCGAAAATATTATCGGATAAACATGATTTTAACATCAATTTAAAGATAAAAAAATTAGCTTTCTAATAGTATCAGTATTTTAACATTTAACTTAAGCTTCTATTTGTAATGAATTTTTAAAGAAGCATTTCAACTATATTTTTCAACAATATATTTCGGACAAAACAATAAAATTTAATCTGCAGGAGCACGTTACGAGTGGAAGGGGAAAAATTATCTTTTATCAATAGGTTGCCATCAGATAGATAAAAACTCAAATTAAAAAAATAAATAATTATTGCAAATTAAACATTTAAAAATGCAATTTTCATCACGTGTCTGCATGAAATGAAATAAATATGAAATATGTTTTTTCTTTTTAAAAAAAAAGTAAATGCAAAGAATTTTTTGTGACTTTTACAATATTATTAATTAAATAAATCAGCTTTGTTTAATAATAGAAATACATCCATAAAAAAGTCTAAATGAAGTAAATAGCTGCATAGTATGTAGCACGAGTCTATAAATGCTTTAAAAAATGAAGAATATTTAGCTTTTAATTAAAAAGAGATGAACTTGTGATATCAGTGTTTTAATGTATAACTCAAGCTTCTATTTTTAAGGAATTTTTAAAGAAATATTTTAACCTTTTTTTTGAGCACGTGACTGGATAAAATAAAATAAAACAATGCCGGAAGTTCAAATAAAAAAAAACTATCATCGCAAATCAAATCTAAAGAAATACAACTTTCAGCATGTGACTGGATAAAATAACATAAATATAAAATGAGATATCTTCTAAAAAAATAAATGCAAGGCAATGGATTCTATGATCGTTTGCAATAGATATATAATTAATTCCATAAATTATCTTTATTTACAGTAAACCTGGTTGAATTTAGACAGGATATGCATTGAAATCCCCACTTAAGGGCATATTTCTATAATCTTTTGTAATATCTGTATCATTAATTCAATAATTTTTCCCCTTTTTCGCTTTTTTTAAAAAACATATTTAACATTTTGGCAACATCACCGAAAAAAACATTTTTAATATTTTGGAAGCATAATCGATAAATTGTTAGAGCATTAAATTCAAAAAGTTTTTTCGAATAAAGTTACCGACTCTTTAACTACTAATAACTGAATTTTTTAACTTTAACTATTTCTTAAATTTTGGCTAATAAATATGTGATTTAATTGAAAATTTTAGAACGCATTACTCATGGCGAACCAGCTGGTCGCCAAAGGCGGCTAGTATTAATAATAAAAAGAAAATAGTTCATGCAATTAATATAAAGAATAACTTAAGATTATAAATAAAAGGTAATTTAAAATATTGTTATATGACATATAGTATTAATATACGACATATTTAGCAAAAAAAACATTGCTCAAAATCCTAATATGTAAGTATTGAATTTTTTGAGTATTTTTATGCATAATAGTTTCCAATATATCAATATTTTAGTTTCACTTTTCCAAGTTTTATGTTGAAACAATTCCAATTTCTGCGTTAATCTGCCTTCTGCTAAGAGCATCAATAAATTGACTATTCGACTCTTCCTTCATTAGTATTGCAGTTTTAATCTGGTGATTTTCGAAAGAAACGTTTTTGATATAACGGAAAAAAAACTATCAGTAGTTAAAATTTGATTTATATGAAAGCCACCAAACATCTTTTCTATTGAAACTATCAAGCCAAAAGTAAATCTCTAATTAATTAATTTTTTATAATTATTAGTAAGGATTACGTACGGCTAAGTTCGTATTAGTCTATCTAGAAGTATGGAATTGTATAAAATTCAAAGAAATTAGCAATATGAAATTTTATGTATACCAATTGGGCATAAAAAGAGTTTAAAAAATTATTTTTTAAAAATATTAACTCCTCAAAACTGATGGATCTTTTTCCTCAAAATATTTGGAACATAGCCGAAAAGATCATGAACTTTGACTCGGCACGAAATTGAACATACCCTGAAAAAACCCGAAAAGGAATATTTGAATACAATTTTTTAAAGGCCTTATAAAAAACTGCCAGAAAACCCACAGAGTAAAAAAGGAAGTAGAAGAAATTAAAATATTTTTTTTATATATGCAAAGTCCCATTTGAACGTTCAGTTTTATTAGTAAAACGGAAAAATAGCACAAGCTGTCCATCAAAATTACCTGAAATAAAACATTTTGTTGAAATCTTGTCAGTTTAACATTTGAGAAACGAGTATCTTATCCACTGACAAGTTTTAAAACTTGTATATTCTAATTGGAATGGGAAGAAATGTTACACTGTGCATGATTCCCAACCCGTTTCTTTTGATATGTGATGTCTTTGTACTTAATCATCGTGATTATTCAAGCTGCTGACTTTAATTCTGTCCACTTTCTGCTGTCAAAGAAAAAGCCCGTGGAAGTGATTTCTTTTTGTTTCTTCCTTCAAATTGAATCTTTTTAAGTCAATGACCACATGCTTGAGTTTATATTGTTCTTTCTTATTGACTAATTTAATTTAAAAGTTTGCAGGTTCATATTAATAATTTATAAAAATGAAAAGGTTTTATATATTGTAAATATTTTGTTTAATTAATATTTATTATTATTAATAATTGATAAAAAGGCAAATTTCTAATGTATTGTAAATAATTTAATTAAGATTTCCACTGATCTATCGATGTTTCAAATAGTTAATGGAACCATAGAACTAATCTCTTAGCCGCATATACTGGTCCATATTTTTATATAAATTTTATCTTATGTAAAACTTTATGAACCTTAGATATATCATCTATATTCGAAAGTCTCTCACCAATTCCACTTTCGAAAGAAATTAAAAAACTTCTTCACTGCTCTTTTTGTATTAAGACACAATAAAATTCCATTGTTTCATTCACTATATCGATTTCTCCATATTTCGTTTGAATATTAATTATCTATAAATATGTCACTAACTGTTGGCAGCCCTTTTCCAGTGTCTTAGAATCCTGGTAGAGCATTAAATTCTGTACTGGATACTGAAGCCATCTCCCTTAACACTATAATCACATGACCGAACCTCAGTGATAGTAACGGTGGCGGGAATTGCTGTTGAGTCCTAAGGGCTATCACCGATCATGAGTTAGCCCATCCCGAGGTAAGTATGTTACGTCATTTATGTGAGATAGCCAATATCCATCTTTTATGAACTTACCAGAGCGACGAGAATCAACCACCGTACTGGAAGCTGTCCTTTATTTTGAGATACCCCTCGATGCGGGCTCCCTTGATACTTTAAACGTATCTATTCTACATAGTTTCGATTAATGTTTTTCATCTATTAAATGATTAATCCCTTGTCGCACTTTGATTAGTCTGATTCGTGATATCAATTCTGAACCAAACATAAACATATCAAAACAAAATCATGAAATAAATGTGATCTAAACATAACAGTCACGATTTAAATCGATGGAATGATAATTAGAAACATCACAAATCAGACTGATAGAATGAAGATTAGGCCATATACATAGAAGGCTAGTGCTTTCGTAGTTTGTTTCATTTAATTACACACGATTCAATTGTTTATGTAATTGCATTAATAAGAGTTGGTACAACGATGCAGTAAGCAACTAAAAAAAGGACTCATTTTCTATTACAATTTAATCTCGTAAGCTATTTGCTTACAATATATTTTTTTATTCCTTCTGTCGACATCCCACTTGATAAACTGTCTGACATTTAAATATTTATTTATATGTTTTTTAATATATTGTATGGAAAATGTTTATAAAAAATAATAAATCTTTTTTGAATTCTTAACTATCATGTGAAACATAAATGCACATATTTGGTCTCGAATTTCAATTGTTACCACGCATCTCTCTGGACCATCTATTATGCATCATCTCTTATCATCTGTGCCAAGATATCGTTGAGCTAATCAATATAAAAAGAAATTGCTGGTTCTATAAAATCATTAATATTATAACATTTGAAAAAGAAAATTCCTAAATCATATAAAGAATTCACTTTCATTTCATAAGCAATATCTAAACAAGAGTAGTTTAGAGTTTCAAATTCGATTATATGTGTTTCCGCATCCTAATGAATAATACTCTTAAATTATTAGATATAAAGCTTGTTCTTCTGCCATAATCCTCTACACTTACAAGAATCTTTATGGGACCACAGGAAAATTATCTGAATTCGACAATTAACTGAAAAATGGCTAATACGATGGAAATTAATATCAATAAATGTCAAGTGATATTCTTTGTTTGAAAAGAGAATTGCTTTTTTTTTCTACCAAAATATACTACAGAACAATATTCTAGAACCTTCCCCCTAGGTGTTCAAGATCCATATTTTAAAAATCAAACTTAGTTTTGACAAAAAGGAAAAGATAAACTTTTAGCAAGTATTGATTCACATTCTAAAGTGTTAGAGAATAATAATTTGTTAGTCAGTAAAATTATTTTAATCTCATCTCTTATGCAGCTTGCCTTCTGGTAACTGCTGTAACAATACATACCAAAGAATTTGGGGGAGGAGGGAAAATCTGGAAATTTTACTCAACGTGAGTGTTTCAGACATCCCTTACTCTCAACAAAACAATATTTGGAGAGTTATGAATTGCACTCTGAGTGGGAACCAAAACCCAATGAGCTAAATGGATGAAATTCAATGAGTAAGTTATTCCTATCTTTCATATTTATTTCAAATTTTTACCAAATGGATGAATGGGATGACAGTCTGTAAATAATGTGTTATATTAAAAATGTGGATCCGTATTAACCAAATTACAACCAATCCGTGCAACCAGATCATTGAACTAAATTCAACAACAATTTGATCGTGTGTCAGTTCATAAATTCGTGCACAAAGTTACATGTAAAGTTTCAACATAAAGTTACATGTAAAGCGATAATTTCATTATGATGTTACATATAAACGTGATGATTTCAACATAATGTAACACGTAAAAGAAATAATTTCAATATAAACTGAATAAAGTGAAGTTTGATGTATGATCATTTTGCTGAAATTGTATTTCTGGATAAACGTTAGTTCAAGTCAGTAGAAAAAAAGAGCCAGAAATACATATTTGATTCTCTTTAATAAAATACGAAATACAAAACTGTCATTGCATGACCCTGAAAATATAAATCTTTCCAAGAGTGTTCTCAGTCTTATCAACGGTTGACAGTTATGTTGAAAGAGTCAGGAAAATATGTTTTATAAAGAAGCGCTGGAAAAAGTTTCGAAAGGACTATTAAAAATAGTTTAAATATTATTTTTTTATCAACTTGCATATAGGCATATTTACTGTGTATTGATTTTTATAACTTCTTAAATTTAAGAACACAGAAAAATACTTCTAGTTATTTTTAGAGGATTCTGACTTTTTTTTCCTGACACTCCAGGTTGAGTCAGAAAACTACTGAGTTGAGGTTTTAGAAAAGTACTGCTGCTGTAAATGGGAAATTTTATGCGGCATTACCACCAGCTTAAAGCGCATTTATACGGATGTTTGAAGTATCTAAGCTATTAACATTCTATCAATCACTTTATATGCCATTTTAATGCCTATAACTTATCCTTGCAGATTCATAAATATGTTTTAAATGTGACAAAACGATGCTTCAGCTTTTATTGGCCCTTCTTTAACTGACCCTATGACTGAGAGCGAATAAATTAACCAATTTTAGATGGATGACACAACAATGTAGTAATTAAAATTATTATTGTGAGTTTTTGCTACTTTTTATAAATTTCATGATTGGATTGAATTATTTTAGTTTTGCTGTTAAGCACCTGTTTCTACATTTTGATTCCTTTCGTGGCTGGATTGTATTATCTCAATTTTGCTGTTAAGCACTTTTTGCCAAATTTTGATTCACTTCATGGTTGGACTGTATTATTTAAATTTTGTCAAATATTTGTCCGACAAAATGCAGTAAAAAGCTAAGAGTTGAAATTGAATTTTTTAGAACTTCGAAAAGACTTTCCATTGCAATTACGTTTCTCACTATGATAAAAGCCTACAATAAAAGGTCTTTTTTTATATAAAAAAAGTATATTAGATTCAAAGATTTCTTTTTATTATATCAAAATCACAGCTATGCAACATTTTTTTAAAATAAAATGCTGCAAAATAGGTCAAATGTTAAAAATAAAAATAAACACATACACGCAATATTTTAATTAAAACCATCATAAAAAAAATCTGATTGCTTCGCAAATATTTTCGAGATATTGTGATAATCTTTCCCGTTTTAGAGTCTCGCTGAGCTAAAATAGTTCTTTTTTTCAGTATTGCATTCTTTCATTAATAAAAAATGGAGGAAATAAAAACTACTTACCTTTCGATAAATCTTCTATTCAAGCTCTTTCTTTGTTCTTTCACCTTTTGAACTGTGTTTTTTTTCAAACTGATTTTTCTTAATCAGTGCTGTGAAGAAGGAAGCTTGACCCTTCCTGTTTTCTATCCTTTCTATCGCCGCGGAAGAATAATTTCTAATCTGCTTCATTTTAAGCGGACCAAGAATAGAGATGATAATAAAAAAAATAAAGACACCGCTTTAATGATGATCAGGAAAATACTAATTAAAACGAAGTTCATTCCTGGTTCGATGGATATTGATTGTGAATTGTCTGTTTTGTGCCAAAAATAATTATTTGCTATCTGTTGTTGTTCAGGATAGGAATTCGACTTTGAGTGAAATTTCTGGAGGAACTAATGGTTGGAATTATCAAAAAAAAGTTATTTCTGTATTTTTTGTTTATTTTAATTGTTTTAGTCTCATTAGTTTAATCTTTTCTTTCACGCATACAAAATATTAAAAGAGCATTTTTTTGTCGAATCTTTATGCTACAGCTTTTCTCAAATCCGGAATACATATTTTTGATACCATGCCTATATGTCTATGAATACAATAAGCTGTTCATAGACAGATATAGATAGGCAGTTACTAACGCAAAGATAATAAGAAGCGTTATGAGATAGATGGAGAAAATATTGTATGTGGTGGGTATTCCGAATTTCTAAATTTCTATGAACTTTTAAATGAAACACATTCTGAATGATTATGTATATCTGTGTAAGATGACAGCTACAAATATGTCAAGATAAAATGATAAAATTTGCCAAACATTTTTAGCATCTATACTATAGTTTGTGTCAATTTTTGAGTTAAAGCTATCAAAAGGTTGACTTTCTGCCGCTTTGCTCTTTCGCATGCACATAAATGTGTTGAATCAAAAACGCAATGTGGCAGATAAATTGAATTTTGTTTGTTATCTTATAACGACAATATTATTTGTTTGACAAACATTGGTTTTAATGGGGAAAAAGGGGCATCCAAATATTTTATTCCCCTTTCCCCACTATCTATGAAATAGAAAACACTCATGAGAGGACATGCTAAAATAAATATTTGAACACTTTACATTTCTTTATTAAACTCAAGATCTACAATATTTATGCTAAAGGAAACGAAGGGGATACCAGTATTTCGCACATGAGCGTTTTTTAGTATAATGAAAAAAACCCCGAAAATTCCCTTTTATCGGCTGATTGGGAACAAAAATTTGTTACTGAGTTATAATGTTAAGAAGAAAACCACTTACATAAATTTAATTTATTTAAGCGTTTGAGTATTTCAGTAATAGCGCTTACATGCTTGCAAGCAAATATTCAAACCGTCGTTCAAAATTTCTTACAGATCTACAACTTAGGTACTAAAACTATGTACTATTGTTTCATTTAGGGCTTACTTTTAATAATCATAATGTTCACTTACGCTTTAACAACCAAATAACTTTATGTGAACGGAATTTGTCAATAATTTATAGAAATCTCCAAATTTCCTTAAAAAACTGATTACGAAATTTCATTTATGTAGCTAAACACAATTTTGAGTTATTTAATTCAACGTTAGAGATAATTACACGATGTTGAAATTATCTCTATGACAGATACATAAAGAAAATTCCAACAACGTATTTTACAGATTCAAGGATGTCTAAAACGTGTAGACTCATTGCAATATCGTCATCAAATTTTGATCATCATGATACTTTCTCTTTGCATCATACTTGTCTTTATTTTGCCTTTGTTTATACAAATAGAAATAAAAAATACATTGATATAAGCACGTTAAGGAAATCTGAATCATTATCTCTTCAAAAAGCATTTATATCACATTCATTCATTCATTCGGTTCACCTTCATTCATTCGTATTATTTATTTCATTCGGTTAAAGGAAATGTTTCCAAAACAGTCCCAAAATTATACTATAAAAATTTTTCTACATTAAGTTCATATGAAAGGGAATTTTACTTTCACTGGCATGAATTATTAGAGGAAACGAAGAGGTGGCTATTAGAATAAAAACTGAGTATGGCGTCCTGGCATAGGAATAGTACGTAAGTCTTCCCAATAGTCTGGGCCTCTCTGGTTCGAGTCCAGGTTTGCACAGTTGTTACTCTTCTGCGTTCTATCAGTGAGGTGTCCCCCCCTTGTACGAAGGGATTGTGCAAGCGCATAGTGATTCTTGAAGTAACTAAGTAATAATCTCAATCGTAGTTGGCGCTACAGAAATAAACAAGAGATGCTCAATCGACTTAAATTGATAGATAATTGTCGGCTGGTCTGTAAAGTGCCATAAGTCACAAAGCAATCAGAGAAAAATTTATTGAAAGTAACAAATAAAAATAGGTTTTGTTTAAGTATTCATTATTTTTTATACACGCTTAAAAGTGTTCAGTTAAAAGTAACACATACGAAGAGAAAATATTAAAAAATCCTTTAAAAATATAATTTTTGAAAAAAATTCTAACAATCTATGTTCGATATATTTCTTTTTCTCTTCCATATGGTATTTTCACAAGTTTCAAATACATAGTTTTATAGGGATGAGGGGAATTAAATACTCTCAAATTAAAAGTTTTTAAAAAAAACTAGAAAATTGTATTTAGCAAACATAACATGATGTTCAACAGAAAGATAGTGTATTGGACATAATTCTTGTAACTTCTCACTCGATCTATTATAAATTATATATTCAATATTCTTCACCTCACTTTATAATCCAGGAATATATTTTTAATCAAACTATGTTCCTGATTAATAAATGCTCATTATTGATAACCTGTGTACAAATAATTCGGTCACTTTTCTGGCTGTAAAAGACAAATAAAGCTCCCAAGGAAATTCTCATCACAAATAGGAAGTGCGAAAATGAATTGATAAATAATCAAAGCAAAATAATATTAAAAAACACCAAAATTTAAATTTGAGGATTGTACTCAAAAATTCAATTAAATAACAAACACGACATTTCTTGAAAAGAAAAAAAATTGACAAACTGATTTCTAAAAGAAAACCAGGATTTAGGATTATTGGTAATTTCATTTTTAAAATTAAAAACTCCGATATAGCTACCCTTACAACATTCATTAAAGAAGTTATACTGAAACTTATTTTTAGAATTCAGCTGATCCCTATAGACATAAAAATATTCGCCCAGTAATTGAGCAGTTTCAAACACTGTTATTTTTAGGATTTCTGACAATTTATATGTTGGCTCTAAATGTTCTGAAAATCTGTATGTCAAGATGATCTATTGCTCTATTTATTCACTTCATTGATCCGTATTAGATTAATAAAGTCATGATAGTATTTCTAAAAGCAAAACTATGATTATAAAGTTATTTATAGAGTTTAAAGTAAAATGTAAGTAAAAAATTGCTAGCACAGGTTAATAATTTTGCGCTATCTAAAGGAGATGGTTCTTGTTAGAGGCATTAATTGATTTTTCTTGCTTAGCTCCACTTTTCTAAACAACTTCCAAGGTGTCCGTCTTGTAAAGCGTTTTCTTGATGCTCTCCATCTCCGCCATGATGAGTGAGTAAAACTTTATAATAGAATATGTTTTGAATCAGTACTTTTAATAAACCTGAAGACCATAACTCTTGATATGACTTTTTAAAAGAAGAATTCCAATAATGCTTTTTTAAAAATGGTAATACTCTAGTTCAGTGGACTGCATGGGATTCACGACTAACGGATTTGTCATAAAAAATACCTTAAAAAAATGTTGCATTTGAAATCTGTAAGTGATTTCTGTTTGATTCATCTTACAACTTTTATTTTCTCCTATATACAAGTACAAGCAAAAAAAAAGTATTATAGTCATCAAAAATTTCGAATTGGGTATTTTGGCGAATCTTCATACTTCTGGCCTCCTCGAGTTCGGAAAACCCATTTTTTGAATTTTACCTAACTGTCTACGAATGAATTAACTAAAACAAAATGCCTTGACATTAAAGGAAGAAATTAAGAATGTGACCCTAACACCCAAATATTATATTCCTCCCAAATTTTTGATGAGAAAAGAAATCTCTCTGTATATTCGTTTGCTTGTAATACAATAACTGAAAAACCGCAAAGAGTTTGCGGGTGCATTATTTTATTATCAAAAATATAGATAAATTTTAAATTTTTGATTAAATTCTTCAAAATGCCCGCCTTTATTTCTAAATATTTGTGTATAGGCTTTGACTAATAAATATAAGAATAAATTGAAATGCCATTTTCTGAGTAGAACTGCTTATCCCTATGAAAATATGGATTTAAAAAATCCCAAATTCAAACTCAGTCTTTCTCATTATAATGCGCTGTATTGATTCAAAGAAGAGAGAAAGCATCCGGGTTTTGAACCCTGAAAGTCATAAGCTTAAGATACAATCCCATCAAAGAAATCTTAGCAGTTTTTGAAAGAAAGATATTGCGAAATATTTTAGGAGGTGTGAAATGTAATGACACATGGAGAAGAAGAACAAACTTGGAACTTTACAATCTATACAAAGAACCTGACATAATAAAATTTATCTCAATCCTAAGACTAAAATGGGCAGGACACTTGATTAGAATGAAATATGACCGAAATACCAAAAAGATCTTCGACACTAAACCATCTGGAACCCGCAAAAGGGGTAGACCGAGGATCCGGTGGATCTAGTGTCTAGAAACAGATCTAAAAGTTCTCAGAGTTAATAACTGGCGAAGTCTATCCAAGAAGCGGGCAGCCTGGAATTCGATTCTGGGGAAGGCCATGGCACACCCTGGGCTGAAGCGCCACTGAAGAAGAAGATACGATTCCATCGAAGAATCGTTGAATGAGCGAGTCTGGTTTAAGTTAAATCCGTCAGGGGACAAATGTCCTCCAGCTTTCGTGGTGCGGAAGTTTGGAAAGGGGATTGCCTGCTCAGATGTCTTCACCTTCATCTGATAACGGCTCAAATTTGATGCCAGTCATGTGATAGCCCAATTGTTGTTTCGAAACGGGATATCATAAGGGAATTGAGCGGAAGAGGAAAGGATTTTTTTTTGTAGATTTGCAAAAATGTAGAAGAGTTTTCTACATTTCTATCGCCAAATACAGGAATTCGGACTTATATAAAAACTGGCGCTTGTTAAAAGTAATAAATAAGTGATGGGTTTTTTTAGTTTAGTTGTATTAACGTCCCGTTTAAAGCAACACGAGGGCTATTTTGGGACGGACCTCGTAATTTTGAACCACAGTCAGATGACGAGGACGACACCTGAACTGGCACCCCCCTCTCCACACCGCGCCACACCAGCAGGAGGACATTTGGCCTGACAGATTTAACGTGCAACAGACCCCCTCACACGGCGGTTCTTCGGTGGAATCGAGTCTCGAACCTGAAACCCTTCCAGTTCCGAAGCCGACACTTTTCCACCGGGGCACCACGGCCCCAAATAAGTGATGGAAGGTAATTTTATCAGAAGGTCAATATTATTAATATATTCTGGAAGATAATAGATCTTGATTTGAAAATTATATTGCTCTATTTAAAAATATTTATAAATTCCTTGAGAAACACAATATTTGAAAACTGTTATAAAGTATAATGAAAGCCCTTACAGAATAAACAAACGTTTCATACAAGAGTGTAATAACAAAAATATAAAAAAGATTTAAATACCAAGTGATATCGTCGCGATTCTTTCTGGGCCGATATTAATTTATTAAAGGTTAGAAACCGAATGTTAAATTAGGAGCATTATCTGAAGGACACAATTAATTAAAATATAATTCATTAAAAGACAAATAATTAAAGAAAAGATAAAGACAATTAATTAAACGATAAATTAGTAGCGCCATCTGAAGGTGAAGTCATTCATAGAAACAGCGCATGATATGAAAAAGGAAGTTGTTATATTATGTAAACGTTTGAGAAAGTATTGAGACAAAATCTCTCGTTGGATTTCCCAACAACCTTCTTTCTTAGCAAATACAAAAATGCAATATGATAGTTAATTTTCAAAATGATTGAAAATATGGAATAAAATTACATTAAAATGTGTTATTAATTGCCTATTTAGTATTTTTTTAAAGCACTTTTTTATTAAACATCTAATTGCTGCTAAATTATTTAAAAGATTGAATTTTTCTCTTTAAAGAATAAAATGCCTATTAATAGATATAAATTTCACTTATAACATTCCATTATAATAAAAATGATACTTGAAACTGCATTTTGGAATGTTTTGCAATAGATCGTATTAGAAGAATATTTATTTAATGCTTTTTGAAAAATCATATTTTATATATAGTATTTAAAATGTAACATCTATAATGTATTTTTATCTCTTTTTCAGGCACGGCATTCACAAGTAAGTAATTATTTTTTGTTTTTTTAATATCCATGCAGTTTTAAAACATATAAAAAGTTTATATTTTAGAAAAAGGATTGTGTATATTGTGTTATTAAGACGGAAGTAGGGGAATACCAAACTCATATCTTGAGACCATAATTGACATACCTTCAAGCCAACGCTCTACAGACTATTACTTAGTAGAAAAAAACCTGTACATCATTTTGATCGGTTTGGACTTCACGCAATTTAGAGAAAATATATTGTTCTAAAATCATTATTCTAAAATTATTAAATTCATTAAGTTAATTTTAAAGATATATGCTTTATTTTTAGCAAAGAATTTTTTTAATGATTTTTTTGAAATTCTAGTATTTTTGAATTTGGCATAAAATGGATAAAATCTATGAGGCAAAAATATTTCCGTATAAGGTCTAAAAAATGTATTTTTTTACTTTTAATGGATTATGAATTAAAATTCTTTAGCTTTAAAATTTTGTGAAAACGTTAGAAATATATTATCACATTCCTAAAATAAGAAACAAATTCTATTTCTATCAATTCCTTTAATACTAAGGCTCGACAGATAAACAACGTGAAATTGTCGAGTTATTATCACATTTAAAATATCTAAGGAATATTTCTAAATTAACAGACTTCTTATTTTATTATTCTGTAATTGTGGAACCTATTGTGAAATTATTATGCAGAATTTTAGTAAAAATTATACATTAAATTTTACCTTATGAGGTTTTCTGTAGCTCTGTATCGCTGGACACAGAGTTACGAAAAATGCGATTTCAATAAAATTATATTTGAGTAAATAGAATTTAAAGATGTAAAATGGTATCAAAACGCAAAATATGTAAATGAATACAACTTCCCAAAGGCTGAGTGTCAAAATAAAATGCAAAGGTTTTTATAAAGAAAACTATTCTAAAATTATTAAAATAGAATTTAAAAATAGTCGATATTATTTGTTAAAAATTACTGTGCAGTCATCACCCATCCTTTTAGTGTTTTTTTCAAACACTGGTTGATACCTTCGGATACCTTTAAGATAAACACATTTGTTACATTTCGTATAAAAAAATGTGTGCATGTATGGAAAAAAAAGTGAAAAATTGTGCTTTCTGACTGGATTATTTTTCTTTTTTCAGATATCTTTGACAAAATTGAGGATGGATTGGATGGCGCAATTGAAGCTACTGGCTTGTAAGGCGATTGTGTCTGATGAAGTTGACCATCGTAGTTGCGGCTTAAAGCAAAAATAAATATTTAATTCTGCTGTTCTCCCCTAACATGTTTTCTTTCTTTCTTATTTCTGTTACCAAGTTTGTTATTTTAAGACTGATCACATGGAAACTAGAGCTTCCAAACAACTGAACAAAATTTCTGAAAATATAAAACTTGAAGAACAAAGTAAAACTTTAGATGGCGAGGCTGGACGATCATTTCTATTAAAATTATTGAAAAGAATATCAGATGAATTTTTTAAGAAATGAAGAAAAGTTTAAAAGAATAGTTTAATTCAACTTTCATTTTTCAAATTTCAATTCAAATAAACAGAAATCCTCATGAATTTATCATTAAAAGGGATTTATTAAAAAAAAGAGGGGAAACACACGAAAGGATATTCATGAAATAAAATAATTCGTTCTCAAGATTTTTTTCGATTCCTGACGTTTCAGACTTCTCTGATTTCCAAAAACACATTTTTTGAACTCATGTTTCTTTCTATAAACATAATACCTCAAAAATATGTTCAGATAGAGGAATGGAATTGTGTTCGCCGTCTTAAGATTAAATTAGTAGATTTCTACCAAAACCGGGGAGAAATCCTCCAAAGGGAAATTAGTTTCTCCCTATGCACATGAAACTGATAACTCAAAAAATAAAGAAACCGCTCATTAAAAATATAGTTATGTAATAAGTTTAAGGCCAGGTGTGTATATATAATGGCCATTTATCTGCCATGTATGTGAATGCAAGATGTAATGTTTTAAATAAGTGAAATTTAGTATTTCTTTTCGTGCCCAAAATTATAGATATATATAATAATTTTGACAAATGATCTGAAAAAAGGCATCCAAAATGCGATTTCTATTTTCTTCCTTGTAGTTCGAAATACAAAAACGGTCATACTAGAGACTCTGAAAATGAAAATCTGAGCATTCGTGGTTTCATGTCCTTGTCCAAACTCTACTATTTTCATGAAGATAAAAGGCAGGGATAACATTTTCAAAACAAATATTTCAGAAAGACATAATTGTTTAACGAGGAGACTATTCCAGTTGAATTAAGTATTTTAGCATTTCCAAATAAAAAAAAGGTTAAGTTTTTTAAATAAATTTTATATCTAAAAATATATTTTTCGACTTTATTTTTTTAAAAGAGAGTTGTGTTTAAGAGCGGTTTTTTTATGCTCATACATTTAATACTTATGCTTAGCAAACGTGCATTGGGAAGTGAAAAATTTGTTCGCAGATAAGTAATCGATATATATTTATTACAAACCAGGCCATCCAAGTCGCATATAATCAAAGAATGAATTAGTAATCAGTAAATAATGTTATGTAATCCATTGAAAAAGTATCCTAATGTTTCTTACTTTTAACATTTGTAAATTGAAGAATACATGATTCTATATAGATGGATTTCTAATATAAATATAGGAAAATTGGGTTTGTTTTTAAGGCATATCAGTATAATTAAAATTACATCACTTAATTTTGTCAAGGGAATCTCCATTTTTTCTTTTTTTTATTTATTTTGCGTTATGAAAATCTTTAATGAAATTTTAAATAATAAGATTAAAGACTTTTAATATTTATGGTCGAAAGGAATCAATGCAATAGCAAAACATAGTTTAAGAATTTCTAATCTTTAATTTCATTTAAAAATTTCAGTTTCCGACATAGTAATTATTTACTAGGAAATTTTGTTATTTCATTGGATAATTATTACAGAAGTGTGCTGAGAAATAATTGTCAATATAAAAATCGAAAACTCGATTCCATCATTCTTTACAGAAAAATAAAAAGCGATAATATAAAGTGAAATATTGAAAAAAAATTATAAATTAACTATCATTTAGTCTAGTAATTTGTAATTATATATTACAGATTTATTAGTAAATGAATGCTATAATTTACTATTGCTATTTAATCCTTAATTTTTACCGAAAGGAGCAATGAGATTTTTTACAATCTAAGAATTTTAAGGACGTACGTATGCCAAATTAGGTAATTATAAATCAAAAAGTCTGGTTTGTAGTGCTCCAATGCATATAAATTGCCACAAACATACAGAAAGAACATACATACAAACATACAGATATTCACCCATTCATCTTCATTATTATTAGAGAAAATGTATTGTTGAAAAAAAATCATTATTTCTAAAAAAAGAAATTAAAAATAGAATCAGTAGCAAAAAATAGTATAAGTGAAAATATTTTTAACTTTAAAATGGCATAAAAATCCATTATGTACTGTAATATTTTTCGATGTTATCCTAAGAAAATAAAAAGAACACTTAAAGTTTAATTTTTAATTATAATTTTAATCAAAACATCTGTTCGAGGTGCATATTGTATCCTCAAAAGAATATAGTGAGAATTTCGATTCTTCTTGTCGAATAATCTTGCCTGTTAAGTGCCAGCATAAACAGAGACATATATTCAAATTTATTATAAGAGACATGTAAGAAAAGGTATAAAATTATGTAGGACATCATTAACGAACTTTATATGTGAACTTAATAATGTTGCTTAAATGTTGAAAAAAAATTGTTCATTTTATTAACCAAAATTCCTTTTTTTTTTTCGAGAAGGATTGAATGATGATGGAGTTTATTGGCACAAGAACCATCTTTGATGAAACTGCAACAAACATACAGTAAGATTTAATCTTATTTTAAAAATTAAAAAAAATTCTTTCTAAATTGCATCTTTTTCCTGGACTAGTCAACCTGTAAAATCTAAAAGTAATAACATGGTATAACACAATCTAAGAGTTCTTTAAGAATCAAATCAAAAAGTAAAAGCCAAGCATTTTTAAAAAGATGAAAAGTTGGGGATGGGGAATTTTAAGAAGAATGCCCTTCAATTCGCTGTGGGGAGAGTGAAAGCAGAGAATTTGTTCTTTGTTGAATTTCAAACATTCTATTGAGATGTGAAGAACCGTCATAGAACCAGACACATTGTACATCAGGGTGAGAACTCCACCAACAGCAAATATTTATGAGTGAGCCGTGTGTGGTCGATTCTTAATCTGGTAAGAATGGTATCAAATTTTGTATTAGGCAAACAAGGCTAACAGTCGAATTGATGCTTTATTGTTTTAAGTTTATTTGATTCTGTAAGATCTCGCTGGGTTTGCCATTTTAAATGCAGACTGGATTTTATGTGGCTTTAATGTGGCCAATATACTGGTAGCAGTTTTCATAGTTTGTAGCAGATTTAGTTGCAGATTGTCTGCTAATTTATTTTCCAGTATACCAGAGTACGAGTGAACCCAACAGAAAAGAACTTTGAACCCCTTGCAAGTGAGGTTATCATGTAGTTCAAGTATATTAAAAGTCAATGGATAGTAGAAACTGTGGAGTGATGTCAACGATTCCAAGACACTTTTTAGTCTTAATAAATGATATAGTTATTAGGTGGACTATTAGAAATGTGAGACAATGCATGAAGGATGTAAATCATTTATACAATAAAAGTAGAACATGAAGGTAGAAGTTGAAATGAGATGGTATCATTGATAAAAACTCAAGCAAATGAAGTGCATGAAGATCCTTTCTAACCGTCTGTAAATATTGGAATAAAATATTTATATGTTACATGATGATGGGCAAAAAGTTGGTGGTAAATCACAGGGCACGTATTAGATTTATCAAAAGTTGTACACTGAAGTGACAAAATTCATGGGATAGCAATATGCAAATATACAGATGGCAGTAGTATCGCAGCGAAAAAGTATAAATGCGCAGTTAGTTTTCCAGAGCTTTCATTTGTGTTCAAGTTATTCATGTGAACAGGTTTTTCGTGATTTATGGCGGCACGACGAGAATTAACAGACTTTGAACGTGGAATGTTAGTTGGAGCTAGACGCATGGGTCATTCCATTGCGGATATCGTTAGTGAATTCAACATTCCGAGATCCATAGTATCAAGAGTGTGCCGAGAGTATGAAATTTCAGGCATCACATCCCATCATGGACAGCGCAGTGGGCGACCACCTGCACTTAACGACCGAGACCGCCGACGTCTGTGTAGAATGGTCAATGTTAATAGACACGCAACACTTCGTCAAATAACTGCAGGAATCAATGTGGGGCGTACGAGGGACGTGTCCGATAGGACTGTGCGGCGAAATTTGTCTTCCTTGGGCTATGTATGACAGCAGAAGACCGACTCGAGTGCCTTTACTGACAGCACAACATCGCCTGCAGCGACTCTCCTGGGCTCGTAAGCATATCGACTGGTCCCTAGACCAGTGGAAAACCGTGGCGTGGTCAGATGAGTCACGATTTCAGTTGTTACGAGCTGATGGTAGAGTTCGAGTGTGGCGCAGACCCCACGAAGCCATGGACCCAAACTGTCAGCAAGGCACTGTTCAAGCTGGTGGTGGCTGCATAATGGTGTGGGCTGTTTTTACATGGCATGGACTCGGTCCTCTGGTGCAACTGAACCGATTATTGACTGGAAATGGTTATGTTCAGCTACTTGCAGATCACTTGCAGCCATTCATGGACTTCACGTACCCACACAACGATGGGATTTTTATGGATGACAATGCGCCATGTCACCGGGCCAGAACTGTTCGCGATTGGTTTGAAGAACATTCCAGACAATTCCAGCGCATGATCTGGCCACCTAGATCACCCGATATGAATCCCATCGAGCATTTATGTGACATCATCGAAAGGTCCGTTCGTGCCCAAACTCCTGCACCATCCACACTTTCACAATTATGGACGTCTATACAGACAGCATTTCTCAATATTCCTGCAGAAGACTTCCAACGACTTGTGAACTCCATGACACGTCGAGTTGTTGCATTTCGCCGGGCAAAAGGAGGACCGACACGATATTAACAGTCATCCCATGACTTTTGTCACTTCAGTGTACAGGGATTTAAGTAGTTTAATCTATGTGATTTCTACGGAGTTAGGTAATTGTTAAGGTTTGGCACAGCAGGGGTATTATCTATGTTTAAGCTGTTTAGAATGTTTGCTGCTCTGTTAAAGAACGAAGGTGCGATAGATGGTCAGGCATTTTGTAAGTGAAGTATGAACTGACTTATAATTTAAAAATGGACGTGATGGGAGGGAGCTCTCTGAGTTTTTTAAACACACTCTGTCTTGCAGAACCGTATATTACACATTCATAATCCATCGTGGAGCACAGCTACTCTGTAGACTCGAAGCTAGGATGTTCTGGCAGCTCCCCAAAACATATTTGAAAGAGCTTTTAAAATGTTCAAAGCTTTATCAAGATTCTTTCTTAAATATAAAACATGTGGGCCGAAAATGAGTTTTTTAATCACAAATTAGTCCTAAAAATTTAATTTCATTGACAATACATACAATTTGACCATCAAGTATAATCTCAGGATCTGGATGGAAATGGTATTCTCGACAAAAGCATATACACTTTGTTTTGACTGTGGAAAAAGAGAACCCGTTAAGAGTAGACTCTGTTGGATTTTATTTAGGGCCAATTGGAGTTGCCGTTCCATAAAAGCAGTATCATTCCCTGCACAAGATATGTAAAGGTCATCAACCTAAAGAAGCCTTTGGCTTAAAATGGAAGTTGTTGTAAAATATCATTGATTTTTAAAGAAAAAAACTGTTACACTAAGTATACTGCCCTGAGGCACACCTTCTTCTTGAATAAAGTATTCTGACAGTTGGTCTCCAATTCTTGCTCTGAATCTTCGGAGTTTTAAAAAATTCTCATTGAATATGGGTAGATTACTACGGAGATTGCAAACGTAGAGATCACGAAGAATGCCAAATCTCCAAGCACTATCGTGTACTTTATATATATATATCGAAAAAAATAGCTACGATATTCTCTTTGCGAATAAAGGAATTTCGGTTTCCAAGGCGAGCAAGTTATCGATTGTTGAACGCCCTCGATAAATCCGCTTTGAAAGGACTGAAAAAGTTGTTACTTTTCAAGCAATATAATTAACGTTTGTTGACCATTTTCTCGAGGATCTTACATAGACAGCTAGTAAGTGCAATAGGGCGGTAGTTACATGGGTTTGATGGCTCTTTTCCAGGTTTAAGAATATTTATTATAATAGCCTGCAGCCAGGATGACGGGAAATAGTGCTCATGCCAAATTCTATTATAGAGATATAGTAGGAAAGAACTTTCCCATTACAGAATAAAATTCAGTTCATTTTAATATAAAATCAATTGAAGCATCTGGTGATTGTACATATTTACTCAATATGGCAATTTTTGTGTTCATTTCTTTAACATATTCATGGCGGTGTGATATGCAAACTAAGACATATTTAATGACCGAAATCAATTTTACATACTGGCTGAATTATTCGTGCATTTAATATGTTACTTTTTATCATTGTTAAATTCACATATATCCGACCAGACATGAGGATAGAAAATGATCATGATCATGGATACATGTAATCGGAAACTTTATACACATCGATTATCATTTCGAAGAATTATTTTTTAATCTTCATACAACTAGTTTTTAACATTTTAAGTTATAATATTCAGTTTAGTTTAGTTATATTAACGTCCCGTTTTAAAGCAACACGAAGGCTATTTTGGGACGGACCTCGTGATTTTGAACCACGGTCAGATGACGAGGACGACACCTGAACTGGCATTTCCGTCTCCACACCACGCCACACCAGTTGGAGGACGTTTGGCCTGACAGATTTAACGTCATGAGACCCCCTTACACGACGGTTCTTCGGTGAAATCGAGTCTAGAACCTGAAACCCACCAGCTCCGAAGTCGAGACCTTACCACCAGGCCACCGCGACCCCTATAATATTCAGAGACGCACTCATATACAACGTTGCTACTAACATATTTCACGAGAAATTGGATAGAAATTGGTACAGATTTTGTACGAAATTCTCCTCTACTAACCTGTTAAATTTCTTTGCTTTTTGTCTCCACAGACAGATATATGTAACTTCAAATTTTTATTTATGATTAATTTATCGATTTTTATTAAAATTATTGTTATGCAGTCCTCTATTTTATTAAATTGTTCCACTTTTGAGCTTACAAACAAACAGACATTATTTCAAATAATTATTTATATTAAGGTACTCAAGTACCTAAAAGGAAAGAAAAAAAAAATGCATCAAATTTTGAGATCATTTTTTTCACGATGACCATTTAGAAAAATGAACGCCAAATCATAATAGAAAGCAAATAGAAAAGTTTCATGAAGTTATCTGGCGGATATGTTTAAGATTAAAATTATTAGCTATTCTTATGTGTGATGGAATTATTATTATGTGTGATTTGAAAAGGGATTCGTTTTAAAAGATCCCTTCAATAACCTGATATTAGTATACATTAAAAACGCATCTGAGTAAACAGAATAGCATTTCGCTTTCTTTCTCTTTTATAACACCTTCATAACGATTTAAAATTATCTTAATAATTTGGAAGTCAAATGTATACATCTAAATAAATTTGTTAATACTGACACAAATATATTTCAAGTTCAGCAATGTGCAAAGGGATTCAATGCTCCAGGTGCTCCAAAAGCTGTGAAACCCTAGTCGATTTTTAATGGATCCGAATACAGTTTCTAAAATTATAATGTGGAGTTGCAATTTTCATTAAGCCTCAATGTAGCAATGAGACATGAATAGCTCAATACACAAGCAAGTGACTAGTATGGAATGACAGAAACTGAAGAAACAATTAAAATGCCTTTTCATATAGCATATGATGTATAAAAAGATTCGGAGTTGGGGTTGCCACATGCTCTAATTCCAGGTTTATTCAGGTTTACATTTTGACGAAATTTCTCAGACACCTAATCTGAAAACTCTTCTTCAGCATGAATACTCAATTAATTTTGGAGGCATATTGATTCCGATGCTCTTCATTATCATTTTTGCAAATATCTATTATATTTAATAAGTGTTCTGAATAGAATCACATAGAAAATGCGCTCATTTCTGAAACAAAATCAATGAATAAAATTTGTCATAACAATTAAAAGTATAGAAAATCCTACAATAATTCATTGGCAACTACAGCTTCTCATGAAAATCGACTTCCAAACATTAAAAATAAAAATATTGAAAATTGTGGAGGACTTTCAAATTAAAAGTTATTAAAATAGTCGCAATGAGCGATATTGTTATTTTTATTACTCCATTAAGATTATGCTCTTTTTTTTTTAAATGTAATAAATATGATACACATTATTCACACTTTATTCAAAAACACTCATAGAGGAAAACTAACTTCCTGTGTATGTAGTTTATTCCAAATTTAGTAGAAACATATAAATTTTTATTAAAGACTACATATTATATTTTATCGCCTAACTCAAAGGTTTTATTTAAATTATATTATGCAGAAACAGACACGCTCAATTCCAAAATTGTTTTTACAAACTCAGGTAGCTCTGAAACACGAAGATGAATCAATTCAAATTTATGGACAATTACAATATTGATTATTCGTATATGAGAACCTAAAAAACCCAAGCGAGTTAATTTATAGAGGTAGGACATTTGGCCCCGATGCATTTACCGTACACCAGACTTACTTACACTATGGTTCTTCGGTGGGATGGAGTCTCGAACCATCCGGTCCAGTAGACGAGATTTCGCCATTAGGCCACTAGAGCCCAAAATATCAAGGGAATAAGCATTCAAAGGAAAATTTAATTGGACTTTTGTTAAATGCAGAGTATGTATATTTAATTAATTTCAAGTCAAGAATGATATCAATCTTAAGACCAGAACACTTTAAAAGTTTGAGCAATACATGAAAGATTTGAGTTGAGTCGTAAACGTAATACTGTTTTAGTTCGATAAAAATTTCAAACAAAAATAAATATCTAAAAGGGAAATTAGATTTTAGATTATGAAAGATTTAATGCATCAGCTGAAGAAATAAAATCGCACTTAACCTAACATTCTATGTCTCTAAAGCCACATTGAAAAATATAATGTAAAAACTCATGATCCTTATAGTTGCATTTTCATCTAGTATTTCAGTCGTCTTACTCAGTTACATGTTTTTGTATTTAACTACTTTTATGATTTTTCAGATCTTATTTTTTAACTTTATGTGTGCTTAAATCCTATGGTTCAAACAAGTTAACTGTCTTATTTATTCTCTTCCATACCTAGGTTGAACAGAAGTTGAAATTTATTTTTGAGGATATAAAAATAATTATAAAACTATTTATTAATGAGCAAAATATAAAAATTCGCTGAACATACAATAAAAATTAAATATGAATAAGATATTTTCTTACACAACGACATATTTTTGAACTAAATAAAGAAGAAATTTCTTGTTGGAGACATAATCTGAGCCAACACATTTAGTTCTTGCGAAGAAGAGGAGGGCAAGGGGTTGAAATCTCAGATCTGGAGGAGATCTGGTATAATGACAGTATAGATTTAGAATGATCATTCATGAAAATATTTAAACAGATTGGCTTGACAATTTCGAGAAAATGGGTCCTCGAAGCTTTGATAAAGCTTCAATACTAATAACTAAAATCCATCCTTATGATCCCAAAGGCTTGGTTGTCTAGGAAGTATGTGGAAGGTCAGGGTTCTAGCCTGCCTGGGAATTTTTTTCTTCTTTTTTAATAATTCTTATTAACTTAAAAACTTTTAGTTAATATGTTTTTAATTTTTCATCCAAAATAAATATTCATTATAGAAATAGATAATAATAAAATAAAAAATTTAAAAGAAAAAATTATAAATACAGATACATTAAAAAATTAATTATTTAAATTAATTAATTATTTAGTATAGTTTTAATTAATATGTTATATATTTTTAAGCAAGGATGAATTCTTATTCTTTTAATGCTTAAATTGTAATTTAATGTTTAAAACAATTGTAATAAATATAATCTACGTTATGATAATTATTAATTATAAATACTCACTTAGTAAAAAAAACAATTATTCAATATTTTAAAAAAATTATCATACATACCTTTATTTTCGATTATATACAAGAACCAGAAAGATAATTATGGTAAAAAACTGGAAACAAAATATATTTCGACATCTTGCACAACTGATAAATGATGATTGTCTACAAGAGCAAAGTTTCTTTAAGAGATATGTGGGAAAACTAACTTCATTTACATTTAAAAATATCTCTCATCAGAAAGTTTAGCAGCGTACCATGCATACCTAATCATCTTATTAAAAATTGATGACAACTGATTATGTAGAATTGATTGAATTTTTATACTATCTTCGAGAGAATTTATTTCTTGATCGTGTTGGATTAAACAAGAATTTTGTATACGCTTGATAAGATATTTCACTTGTCTATAAAAATAAACGTCACAATGTTGAACAAGGAGAGTGCATTTTTGTGGAATTACTTTAACTTTACAAGTTGGCAGTTTCTGATCATCTTGGAAAATTTCATAGTAGAATTCAGGTTTTGCATGCCTTCTTCTAAAATCTATAATTAGAAGAAACTGATAATTTTAAATTTTTTTAAGGTATTCGATATATAGTTCTGCTATTAGTTTTCAGACTGTGAAGATTTTAAAATCACATTCTGATATTTTTCAGCAAATTGACTTACTATTTTTTCAACACGAGGATCAAAGTTATCGGTTGCTTCTTGAAGTCATACAAATACTTTAGGCTGTATTTTTCCAGATAATGTGAGCACATATTGTGCTGCATAAGAATGGGTCACTTTTTTCATGTTTTCTGACGAAAATAATTTTGCTTCCGTTTTCAGAAAGAGATCTATTATGAATAGATTGATACTGATATTCTGCAAAAAGGGTGAATGACACGAAATATATAGGAAGGGCAATTGTTAGATTGAAATTAAGGAAAGATTTAAAAATTAATTGTATTAACTTCCCTGTTTGATCAGTATTAATAACATAGTCTTTAGTGAATTTTTCTATAAGATTTAATGTCTGCATTCGAAAAAGTGTTGTAGAAGCCAAGATTTCTTCAACTGAAACTGTTTCTTTTTTTTTCGAGACAAATTTTGTCACTTTTCCTTGCCGAATGCTGTGCTTGTTTTTGAACTTTTTGGCCTATCTTTTGGAAGCTTTGAATTCTAAATCTGCAAATTGTCCAGCAGCTGCTAAAGCTCACTGCTGTAAATACCTGATATTTAGTTGTTGAAAATTCTCTCTCGATGCAACGAAACGATGATCAAAAGTTCAAGCATCTATAGTTATCAAATATGTTTCCTCCCTTTCTTAAATCTTCCTCCTATTAGATAAATAATCTTTTCTTTAAAACAGCTACATCCATTCTTTTGTAATGATTGTATATTCCATGTAGAATGTAGTTTTAAGATGTTTACGGCTTTGATTTTGTAATCCAAAGAAATATATTTTAATTCTTTCCCCTTTTTTTCATCAGGTTCATACTCATCTGATGAAGCATTATTTTCAATATTTTCAAAAGTTCTTCATCAAATCTTTCATTTGCATGAAAAAGTTCGTCATCACTCACAATAAATTTTTCAGAGACTACATCAAAAGTATTTTAATAAACTTCTTCATCTAACAAAATTGCTTCTCAATAAATTGAAGCAGAAGGTTGCGATGCAATAAGTTTATTTTCAGCTAACAATCCTTGATAATAAACAACTGCATCTTCCAATCACAATTTTAACACTTCAATGTATAATGAATCTAACGGTAATTGTATCTTCAATCTCCGATACATTTGCAGTATCCATATTCACAGACATTTAAACTTCAAAATATAACTATATTATTTTCTATATATATATTGAGTTGAAGGACGATAAAAGACACACCAAAATTCTTTACATTCTCTGCTATTGCTCGAAGGAGCATGATTATTAAAAATTGAACCATCTGTTTTATTTAATCTACAGTAGAAAACGTTGTTTCCTAAAAAAATTCACAAACTTGTACGTTATTTTTCATTTTTTTTAATAATAAAGTACAATATTCAATTCAATAAATTCTATTCCTACAGAAATGCACAATTCAAAATATACAAATATTCAGATGTACTCTAGATCTTAAATTAAATGCTTTAAATTAAAAAAATATTCACAAAAAGAATAATAAACTTCCAAATAGAATACAATCAGTTTTAAAGCTAACATTAAGTTAATTAAGCATCAGAATTACTTTTATAACATATGTTCACGGCTATCAGAATCAAAGATAAATTTAACTAATCTAGATATTTATTAAATATTATTTTTTCTGAAAAGTAAATACGAAATCTAACAATCTGCCTACGCAATCAATTAATTAACATCTGTTCTCTATTATTTCTTTTGATTATTGCAATCGGAATAATTGTTTACATATTTGACAGATATCAGCTACTCCCTTCAGTTTTTAATATAGATACAGCTTCGTTAGAATTGATAATTAATTGTTATTAAAATCTAAGAACTTGAAATTTAATGGTTTGAAAAGAATACTAGCTAGTTAAATTATCTGTATCCATTAATTTTTTTTGTTGTTAAATATTTTTTCTTTAAACATTAAACTGTAGTTTAAGTATTAAAAGAATAAGCATTTATCCTTGCATAAAAATAAGTAGCATATTAATTAAAGCTATCTGTATGTAGCTAATTAAATTTAAATAATTTAATTTTTTAATGTATCTGTATAAATAATTTTTTTTGTTTTAAAAGTTTAATTTTGCTATTATATATTTCTTAAATAAATACTTATTTTGGATAATAAAATTAAAAACATTAATTAATAGTTTTTGGTGATGTTTAATTGAATAGAAGAAAATTATTCCCAGCGAAGCTCGAACCAGGCATACTATTATGTATAAATATTTCCACAATAATATCCACAACATTTTCGTATCAAAGTGAAATTTAGACGATTAATTAGTCTATTCAAATCAGCTTTGATATCATAAAAGTAGTGCAAACTTAAAGTGAATTGCAGAAAAAATATCCTAAGATTCCATAATTTTTATAAATATCTATTATGACATGAAGATTAAAGAGCTAAAACATTGAAAAACAAAAAAATACTTTGTACAGCATTATAAAAGAATTTTAACAAAACAATACTTTAGCAAGAAAAAAACAAATTCAAATACATACATTAACGTAGCAAATTTTTTATAAAAACTTACTCAGTACCATAAATCCCCGTTCATCAAATTTAAAATAAAAGAATTGTTGTTCTTAATAGTTTATTCTGTGTATGTTTTGGATCCGGTATCCATTGAAAATAGATTGATTACTATCATTGTTTCCATAAATAACTTTATATGATGATATTAATTAGAAATAAAAAATATTTTTATTCAACAAATTGTATACAGTAAAGAAGGGTTTTACTGTACTTGATTTTCAACAGAATAGAGAAAAATCAGATATAGTTGTAACACAATAGATGTTCTTGAAAAATCGGCTGCAGTTCAAATATTTCAATATTACATACTGCGATTAAATACAAAATAATAATTAATGTTCACATTACAAGAAAAATAAATCGTTTTCCGAACGGTTCTCTCCTGCAGTTTAATTAAACAGGATTTTACTGTACTGCGTTTGGAATAGATTTAACAAGATTTGCATATAGTTGGAATAAATATATTTCTAAAAACAATTGCAAAACAAAATGTATGAATTATTAAAAATCGATTCAACTAAGTGAATTTATTTCTCTTTCGTAGATGTCTTTGACGAAATTGAAGATAGGTTGAACGACACAATCAACGCTACTGGATTGTGAACCGTTTATTTTTGAAGAGATGTAACGTAGGGCCTGAAACAGAAATAAAGTTAATATTTTAAAACCTGTAAAATATTTTTTTCTCTCTTATGATTCATATTTTATTGCTCTGGGGAAGGTGACATATAGTAAGATATATAAAAAAAAAATCACGAAAACTACAAAAGTATCAACGAAGCTCACTTTCATTTGCTGTAATGAAGATATGTCCTCCACACTTAAAATCGTGTCCCCCGATGAAGACCAAAAATGCCAGGAGAGACAACTGCTTTATTTTCATTCATATGTGCCATATGTTAATGAAAAGAAGTACTAGAGTATTAAAGGTATGCATGCCGTTGCCAAAAAAATAATTGATGATCGATGCTAGGCATGAATATAATCAGCTATTCTTTGATGACTTTCAAGATAAATTGCTGGGACGCAGAAAATTGAATATGTAGTTTGGACGAATTTTTACCAAAAATTAGAAACCAATGTTTATTGAAAATGTTAAATCATAGTTTTAATATTACGTACCAAATTTCGGTACTTTTCCGTTATCTGGGAGCAAATGTAGCCAATGTGAACCAAATATGAGCCAAGTTGCCAGGCGAAGAGAATGACAAAATAATACAAATAAAGTACATGATTCCAAATTTGGAGGAATTCTACATTATTTGGCGGTTTCTCGCTGCTCAAGACTAATGGAAAAGTATCCGAATTCCATTAAATGAAATCATTCCTTAATTTAAGTTATCACTTTTATATGCTAACGAAAGTACAGATCTACAGACAGCTAAGCCTTTGATGAATTATTTTAGTTTCAAAGTTTATCCACATCATTACTGTAATTAATGTATAAACCATAAATTTGTATTATAAATGATATTAAATTTATGTTTTAAATTTTATTTTTGTAACTTTTAAGTTTTGTAATTTACATGATCACTTATATTGTAAGAGCAACATCGACAGACTTCCTCTGAATACATTCGATTAAAAATTTGATAATCTAATCTGTTGTATAAATCATATACCAACTTTTCCCCCTCTCCAATTTCTTCTGTTTTTGATTTATCGTGTTTACGAATAGAAATGCCAATTTTAAGAATGTGTTTTTCGGTTTCAATGTTGTCTGTAGCTTGAAAATTCTTTAAAGTCTCAAATTTAAACAATTCAATAATTGACTTTCTCATTTCATCGTTAGTATATGGAAAGAAAAAAAATCCAGTTTAATACCATGAAGTTCGAATAAAATTAACCCAAGATAACAAAAGATTCGTGTAATAAATAGGTCAATGCACCCTCTCCTTTTTCTGAATTTCAGATGTCTCCATTTTGCACATATTATTGTCAGAATTAGTAAAATTAAATATCCAAATGTTATAAATACAGCTACATACTTGTTGCTTAATAAGACTTCCTATAACCAGAGTCTATTATCAGCATTTCTAAAAACATAATGTGTAGAAAATTGTTTTAATATCATTATCAGACTCTAAGAGTCTTTTGTGTCCCCGTATTTTGCTACTATCATAATTTTAAAAAAATAATAGATGGATTTGAAAAACGATAAAATAAACTTTCAATTATTATTTTCTCTCCATCTAAGAAATTCAGACTAACAAACAACATATGCAAATAACTCTATAAGGCTACATGTTAAAAGATCACTTTGACATCTGCCACGAAAATTTTTGCACTTTTTTTTAACAGTTTTTCATTTAAGTATAACAATACATGTTTTGAGTTATGCTAAATTGTTCGAAATAAATAAGGTCATATAAAAATATGCTAATTTCTCACAATTCTTAGTTTATGAGTCACATGAATAACTACAAAGTCAATAAAAGTTTAGTTATCTTGGGTGAAATTTAACTATCAAAATTATTTTAATGCTAGAACTAAAGAGCAATAGATCAGATTCAGATTCATTTTTCAATTGCCGCATTAAGACATTATAACAATATAGCAATCAGAAAGAAATATATAGCTAAAAAGGACATTGTACAATTAGCGCAGAAATTGTTCGAAAAAAATATTTTACTATTTATATCAAAATTTACAAAAAAGAGGGATTTTATCAAAAATGCACATATAATTTGTGTCAATGAGTTGCAGTTATGTGGGGAACGGTAAAAAGTCACTTCATGCTCCTATTAATTATAAAGTTAAAAATGAAAAAAAGTTATTAAGTTAAAACAATGCAAACAAAATAAAAAACGCATAAAAGATAATATAATCTGTTTTCAACACAGTAAGTTGGTAGAATGGCAGGATGAAATGGTAAATATGTTTGATTTTACCTTGAAATCAATATTCTAATGAATATTATTTATAATTATAAACTCATCAATAGAAAGATATTATATATTTATAAGAAAATAGTTTGCTGAATTAATTACAATAAATTTGATTTGGACCTATGAATTTATTTTAAAATTCTCTTACAAAGCAGAAACATTTTTCTGTATTATTTCATTTAAGTTTTATAAATAAATATGTATGACGGAAAAGATTTAACACGTTTAAAGGTTTAACATTTTATCAATTTCTCTGTTGCATATTGCCAAAATGGTAAGGTTTACACTGTAAGCCAAGAGTATGATCAACATTTCTGATATAGAAATTACCGTATTTACAAATAGTTACAAACAAAGACATCAAGACATAATTAAGAGTCAAAACATTATGTTTTAACGATAGCATTACTATAAAATATTATCCCCGCTTTATGACAAAATGTTAAAAAAGCAAGTATTAGAGTAAATGTATTCATTTTTCAATAGCACATTTTATGATCTGGTAAATGAAAGAAATTTATACCTAATGGTTTCCAGTGTAACAAACGCTCTTGGATAAGAAAAATCTAACCATCTACAGCTAGGGAAAATGCCATGACAATTTACCAGGGAAAGTCAAAGTTAAAAGAGAAATCAAATAGAAAATTGCTGGAAAAATCTTAGATAAAAAAAGTTGTGATTGGAAATAGGAATCCCAGTTGCTTAATTATTTATTACTAGAATAAACAAAACCAAATAATTGCTTCAGAATTTTTTTATAACTTTCCTACATTTGTATAGTAGAATTTTTCTATTAATGATGTGGTTAAGACATGATTGCTCAGATTAACTGCCCTTTTTACCATTTCTTTGCCCTGGAAATATTGGCTGAAAGACATCGGCAATAAAATATTTAAGAGTCATGAAATACAATTTCAGACAAATTTCGCACTTGATTCAGTAATAAAATAGTTTATCTTAGTTTGATTGATGTAAACATGCTGGAACTTCTTTTCCTATATAAGAGGCGAAAACCTCCTCAGTGGTATCATCAAACCTAAAACAACCTCGCTATTGTTCTTCCCAGAGCCTCTCCTCTCACCCAGCTTTCAAGATGTCTCCCATGAAATATGTTGTCCTCATGGTCTCTTTCTCAGCCATGATGAGTAAGTAATATAATTTTTCTCCTTTAGTGTCCCTGACTAGAATGGGGGACAAATTTTTAAATAATTATAACACAAATTTTTAGAGTGAAAAAATTTATAATAGTTCTTAAAATATTGTTGTTAAAATATTTTAACTGAAATAATTCTTAAATTTTTATAATCAGAAGAAAAGTGTAAATATCACAAAATATTAATTATCATATTAATACAACACTTAAGTAGCAAAGTTTGCAATTTTAAAAGAAAAGCAGATGGGTCAGACTCATTTGGGGCAAAATTTTAATACATATTTATACTTATGGCTATAAAATAGCGTATCAAATTTTATTTGAGTTATTGTATTCAATTACTGACAATGAGATAAGAAAGCCTATGACAGTTCTTGCGTAAAATTCAATATTTATTTACATTTCTATGTTAAAATTATGAACTTAATTTACTCTATTAAACTTTATTAAGTTTTTGAATTATCATATTCTTATATAAACAAAGAGACAAACACATTTTATTTCGATGTATTTTTAAAAAAGTTTGAAGGATATCCGTTAATTTGGTTTGTAGATCACGTAACTAATTTCATTCGTTTAATTCAACAAGATTTTGAATTATAAAATTAATAGACATTTAAAAAAACAGTATAATTTTAAAAATGTCTAATTCCGAAATCATGACGTTCCTAAGATTAGAGGTACATAAATATTCTCTGCTAGGCGTTTTTCAATTAAGAAATTTTTTATTTTTGCTTTTAAAACTAGTTTTTTAAATTTCAGAAATGAATTGACTATTCAGTTAAACATGGTCACTTAACTAATCAAACGCACACAAAAAAAAAAACCTGACATAAAAATATACATCCTAACTTTTTCTTTTCATAACTTCTCTGACAAAAAAACATAAACAAATATTTCAGTGTAAAACATTTTGTACTACTTTTTGAAATAAAACAATTCAAAAGCAATTCAAAAAATATTTTATATACGTAAATTATTAATTAAATCTTTTTTTAAATATCAGTGAATATCGTTTTTAATTAATGTCGTTTCAAAATCTCGATTAGTCGTTTAACTCCTTATTAAAGAAAAAATACTTTCCAAGAAATATTTGGTGAAATATCTGTTCTGTTGAGACTAATAAAATCATATTTAAAGATGCGATTTTTCTTTCAAGAACATTTAATTGTAATTTAAAGAGCAGATCGAAAGATAGAGAAGCAAATTATCTTAAAACCATAAAAGATTTAAAAATATTTTGAAATTTTTGACTTATAATAAATACTTGTTGCATATGACATTACTGATGCCGAGGTTTTATTTTTCCAGGTATGGCTATGGCTAGTAAGTATTTTTTTCAGTTGTATGTTATTATAAATATAATGTTTTATACTTGTTTTCCGAATTATGCAAAAGTTTTCTTTATTAAACGGTATTTGGAGAATAATCTGTGTATTGTTTAATCTGAAAATGCTTTAAAGATTATATTGGTATTATGCAAAAATATTAAATAAGTATTTATCATTCGATATCATATAAGTCATTACTCAAAAATATTAATACTAAAGAAAATTCATATCTTGGATTACTTTAACAACTATGCAAATAAAATTCAAGAAATTTTATTTCAGATATAGTATCTCATTTTATATAATATGCATTGAACATAGGTTTTCACTAGCTAAGAAGTAAAATGAAGAAAGACCGCTTTAAAAAATTGTAATTATTTCGTAATCCGATAGTTATCTTATAATATGGATGGTGCTTTTTTCTGTCACCCTTCACCCATCTAACAGCATATTATGCGCCAAAAGAACTAATTAGAGAGCAAAACAGAATTCACTCGAATGCCCCTTCTCCGGACTCGTCTACTAACTCTCGAGTTTTATAAACTCCATGAAAGTACAGAAAATTTTCTAGAATAGTTCGGGACATGTGGCCTAACAAAATAACCCTAAAATTCGAGTATTTTCTGAAGTATTCATTTCCGTCGCTTGGTTTATGAACAATATTTAGGGACATTGACCAAAAATACCATCGACATCAGATAATCTGCGAAGCTCTTTTCCTATTGATAAAATAATTAAACAGAGAAATAATATAGCAAATTTGTAACAGTATTTTACTTTGAAGGCCCATTAAAGCCAAGATAGACTTGTAAACCATATAAAAGAGCTTTAAAACCAATCAGTTTAACATGAAGTGATCGGCAGTGCCTAGGTAAAAAATCGATATGTTACAAAGCAGTTATCTCCTTCTTACCGCTACAGTAAAGAATAAGATTTAAGTGAGTTTGAAAGGGGCGTTAAAGTGCAGTAGATATAGATCGTAATATCTCCGAGGCAGTGATGAAATTTGGTATTTCAAATACGGCCGTTTCACAAGTTTGCCTGAATAGCGAATATCCATAAAAATATCAAATCTGCGATATTGAAGCTACCATAAAACGACTTTTAATGATACGTATTCATTGTCTGGAGAGAATATTTGAACGGAATAGACGTGTAATAGTTCTCCAAATTGCCGCGAATACATTGCTACAGAAACAGCACACATATCAACTTGAGAATTATAAGTTATCATTGGTGTGGGGTTTTTAAGCCGAAAGCCTACCACTCATGTAATATTTTGAACGTGCATCACAAAACTTTTAAATAGCAAGAATATGCCAACACAGAACCGCTATTGAACAGTTGATGAATAGAAACAAGTATGTATGCCTCACGAATTTATAGAATTTACATGTCAACGGAGGTCGATTCAATCTGGTGATGTTTTTGAGATGGTATAGGGAATAAGCAGTTGGCATGATTCGGGACACCTGATATGTCATGACTTGACTCTGACAAGTAGCAGTTATATAAAAATCTGGTCAGTTCTCTAGATCAATATTATTCATTTTTAAACTCTCGGCGTTTCCATGCGACATTCCACATACCGAGATTTGTTACCAAGTGGCTCCAGGGGAATTCTTTTGACTTTAGACTTTTCCATTAATCATTTAAAACTCCAGACATGAACGTTACTGAATATTGATGACTTACATCGTACTATCGAGAAGACATCTCCACCATATCACACGTTTCCAAATCTATAGACTACCCTAAGGAATCTACGAAGAGAATTGCCGTCATTATTCATTCAGAAGTAGTCTATTATTCATCTTTTTGTGTCATTTCCAAGTGCTTTTGGAGACTCTAAAAGATATTTGATTGGTCAGCCAGTGTTTACTTCTTCTTTTGTGTAATTGAAGCATTCCCGATTCCTAATATAAATCTGATCATCTATTCTTCGAAAAGAATGTTTTTATATTCGATGGTATAAGAAGTAATTGTTTACATTTTTAACATATGGTAATATTTCATAGTATGTTGAAACTCCTGTTATGAAAATTATGTTATCAACAAATAATGTACATATTCTTATTAAATTATTTTGAAACGTCGGAATACTTGGAATTCCACAAACAAGACTTTAGTTTATTAATAGGTTGTATATTTCTTCAACAATCTTACGTTGTATGCAGGATGGACAGCTCTATAGATAATATCATTATAAGTCGGAAAAACCCATAATAGATTTTCTGTGTCTCAAATATTGTTCTTATTTTGTAATTTTTTATTTTTAAAAAAATGCTCATGACCTCTAGATAAGCCAGTGAATATTACTTGTTCTTTCAGAGCAGTATTTCCTTATTATCCAATTTGTACTAAATTCACCAGATTGTTTCTGGTAGTTGTAATATTATCACTAATCTTTTTTCAATGTATTATTATTTTTTTTCTTATCAACAGATCTCTTCGATGTCGCTGAGAATGGATTGAATGATGCCATTGATGCTACTGGTCTATAACTGGCTACTGTACCAGAAATGGCTGTTTGATACAATGCGAGTTTGAAGCATAAATAAAATTTGGTTTTTGCCAACGAGTTGTCTGCCTTTCTTTAATTATTGTTTATATTTCGCATATATGATGTTTAATTTTAATGTCAACAAAATCTTGAGGAAGCAGATAGTATTAGGATAAAAGTGAGTAGCCAATTTTAGAAACATGTAAATTTAAAATATTGATTTTACAAACTGTAGTTCACATAGATCCTTTCTAATTACAGAATACAAAGCTGTCTCATACCCATGTCTCGGTGACCATTTTAGTCACTGTACTGATTGGAGGGCATAGAATCAAATAGAAACAGAAGTAAAAATTAACAAAAAAATTCTTTATTTTTCGGTTTTCTTTATAACTCATTAATTATCGACATAAGGATGAATGTTAGGTTAAACATCTTTCGGAAAAATACACAAAATTTGTACCAACATATATTCGGCCCACACACTATCAATGACTAATGCATTGTAACTGAAATTTAAAATTCCAAATTGATTTAAAATATATACTAATAAAAAGTCAAGCCTATATGTTATGTTTTTTAACTATAAATTATATAAATTTTATACTACCCAAATTATGTTTATGTCATCTTAAAACTCAAAGTATAATTATTTCCTGATTAGAATATCATTTCTTTTAATTTTTTTCAAACTTTAATAAAATTTTCTAATTTTATTTTAATGCCTCATCTGTGACATTAGTTCTAAGTTTATAATGAAATTTCAATTGTTATCACTGATTCAATAAACTTTTTGATCGTGCTTTTTGCCTTAGTTAAAACTAATATAAGCGATCGCTGTCATCGTAAAATTTCTTAGCAGTATTTTCATTTTGGATTTTATTTCTAAGTACAAAGTATATTACATACAGATCATAGTACATGCACTTTTAAGCTGTACACTTAGTAATTTGCCATATATTTATTCTGTTAATTTCATATTTTTAGCTTTATTAAAAAATACAGCGAAACGTAAAATAAATATATTAAATAATTATTTAACAACAAGAAAAATGAAATATTGGGCACAAACAAATTATTTATGGGCATTATTATTGGGCACAAAATTTTCTCCACAAGTGGCAGAATAGATTTTTATCCCTATGAAGTCGGGGACCAGCTAAAGGCAAAAGCACGTCAATATCAGTGATTTCTCTATCATTTTTTTGCAACCTTCAATTAGAGACCATTTTGACATTCAAAAGATCATTGCAAAGCAAATGAAACTGCATACAAGATACGCTAAATCTATCAATTAATAGGAGCAATTATTTACATAAACGATTTGAAATTAATTGTCTAAAAAAATTCAAAATCATTTATATTTTACCTAATTCTCTCGGCTCATTCAGTTTTCACTTCATTATAAGAACCTTTTTTCAAGGAGAATAGAAAACGATTTTAAACAGATAATAGACGGCAAGTCTTCCTTAATAAAAATAAATGAAGGTCTGTATAATTTGTCTATGGGAAGATCGTATCATCTAGAGAAAGCGAATATGAAAAGTGTCCCTCTGAGGGATGAATTCGAAATTTTCGCAAACTTAAAATTAACGAAATGTTTTGCTTGTCTCTGGGTAACTTTAAAAAACATGGTTGAATAAATACAATTTTTCCACTTATGCATTTCAAGGAAAATTTCTTTTCATTTGCATCAGTTAGTCGTTGTCATCCTTTTCACTAATAATAAAAAAATTTTTAGATATTATTTCAGAAAACCTTTGAAACTATACTTTCCATCGCTGCAATAAAATTAGTTTGCAAGGTTGTTGCAAAGTAATTTTTTCAATGTAATTAACTTTTTAGTATTTTTTTTGTTCTCTTTTTTTTTTCTTGGGTTCTCATTTTCTATTTTTTTTATCATTTGGAGAATTGTGTCACCATGCAGCGATGGTGACACAATTCATGTGCAAAATCAATATTGTTAAATTTTAACATCTTTATTTTATGTTATTGTCATATTTTGTTCATTGGCATTCAGTCATGAGCAACTGTGACATGAAGATTTTGCAAGTAATTAAAATATATTACTTTTTATTAAATGATTCTGAATTCAGAAAAAAGTGTGAATTTTCAGCTGGGACAGTTATGTGTCAATACGCACGCTTTGTAGCGAAATAAACTACAGTTCTAAACACTTAATAGGCGTATATTAAAAATTATATTTATTAAAATTCATAAATAGGGAATTTCAATAATTGATTTTTTTTAGATTTCTTTTACAAAATATATTATATTAGAGGGAAACGCATTTTTCAAGCATTTCTCACTCAAGAAAACGATCATATTGCATAAACACGATGCGGAGGGTTATTTTATGTTTCTTTAAAAAAATATATATTTCGTGTAAAAAATTAAACGAATTACAATCGATTTTTTTTATTTCAATTTTAGGTATGACTTTTGAGAGTATGAAAATTTTGAATTTGCATATCAATCTTATTTATTAAAATTTTAAACACAGAAAAGATGAATGCATAAATAATGATAATTATATTGCTTTCCAAATAAAAGGATAAACGTCTAAGAAATTGACAACATACTGAAAATCCAGATTAAACTCTAAAATCAGCAAGATCATAGTAACATTTCATAGATTTTTTTCGTTTGTTTTTACATTTTTTATTGATCTATATTCTTTTCATAGTTGAAAGGATAAGGTTGAAAAAGAAATTCGAGCTTTCCTTTGCTTCCTTAGAAGCTGTAGCGAAAAAGAAATTTATAGTTGCATAATGTTAAGATAATATAGTATTAAAGAATAAGGGGGTCTCTAATATGGATTCATCGATTAATTCAATTAAAATATAATTCCATACCAGTAGCGCCATCTTGTGAATAATAATGGAAAAATTATTGGCAAGATTCGAATTAATTTCTTTAATTTTTATTTTAATAAAATCTTTCAACAAATAATCAAAGTATGTTTAAAAAAAGAGTTTTAATAAAGCAGTTTCAGAAATAACCTTCAAAGAAGAGTTATGAATTTCGATGAAGTCGCACATATTACCGTAATTTATTAATTCAAAAATGCAAAACTTTAGATTTGTAATTTTGAAAGAATATGAACACTATTCATTCCATGAAATCGATGACAAACGATTAGGCTCTTCGATAACTGTAAAATACCACTTGCTGTTATGTATAAATATTACACAACCTTTTCGTTTCAAAGCAAAATTTAGAAGAATAATTATTATATTCAAATCATATTTTGATTGAGTGAATATATGTTTTCATAAAAATAGTGCAAACTTAAAAGTGAATTTCAGAAAAAAAGTGTTATAAAATTAGGAAATTTTTGAAAATATATTTTATAAAATGAATATTAAAGAAATAAAACATTAAATTAAAAATAATTTAAAGAGCATGATAATAGAATTTTAATAAAACAATGATTTAACAAGAACAAAATATTTCAAAAATATACGTTAACGAAAATTTATTTTTGTATAAATATTTATATAATAGAATAAATCATCCTTTATGAAATTTAAAGCGAAAGAAATGTTGTTCCTAATAGTTTCTTGTGTGTATGTTTTTTGGAACCGGTGTCCAAGGACATTGTTTTCAAAACTCACCTCGCCGCTTTCATGGATAGAAGAATAATTACAGTCAGTCACCTATGTACATCATAACTGCACTATAATACAAATATCTATGCTCCATAACATATAAAACAAAAATTAGTTTTTTTAGCTGTTACTACGAATACAGATCTATAAACTTGTCAAAAAAGTAACTTTAATTTAGAATATAAAAATATAAAATTGTGATCTCTCTCAACGCTTCAAAATTGCCAGAAAATGGCTTAGTCCTCCTCCATTCTCAATTTTTACATTTCAAATGTAAAGTTGAGAAGGTTAAAAAAATAAAATTAATTTCAGTACTAGTGAGAAATCAAAAATACTTTTATTTGAAAAATTGATTACAGTAAAATGTCCATTAACCTAATCGAACCTCAAATACCCAAAATTATTTGAAATCTTAAATTCAGAAATATATCTATATAATAATAACCAAATTTATTGATACTGCGCTTAAACATTCACTTCAATTTTAGTGAATAATAATAAACTATAATTTATACAGATTTGTTTTATTTTATTGACAATCGAAATATTAATGAATTTCAGACTATCATTAGAGAAAAAACAATAATTTACATTTACAGTATAAAGGGAAAATATTTTGCCAAGATGCATTTGCCGGGAGCAAATGTAGCCAATGTGAACCAAATATGAGCCAAAATTCCAAAGTGATGCGAATGACAAATCAAAACAAATAAAGCACATGAAATTTGGAGGAATTCCATATTATTTGCCGATTTCTCGTTGAGCACGGCTAACGAAAAAGTACCCAAATTCGATTAAGTTAAATCATTCCTTAATTTAATTTATCACTTTTATATGCTGACGGACAGTACAGATCTACAGAGAGCTAAATCTTTGATGACTTGATTTGGTTCCAAAGTTGATCCACATCATTAATGTATAAACCATAAATACGTATTATAAATTCTATTTAAATTTATGTATTAAATTTTATCTTTGTGGGTTTTTCGTTTTATTGTTTGCAAGATTACTTATATAGTGAGAGCGACACCGACAGACTTCCTCTGAATACATTCTCTTAACAGTTTAATAAAAATCTCCTAATCTATACTATAGACCAAGTACCAAATTTTTCCCCACTGCAATTTCTTGTGTTTGAGTTATCGTGTTAACGAATAGAAATACTAATTTCAAGAATATGTTTTTCGGTTTCAATGTTGTCTGTAGCTTGAAAATTCGTTAAAATATCAAATTCAAACAATTCAATAATTCACTTTCTCATTTCATCTTTAGTATATGTAAAAGTGAAAGAAAGCCATTTTAATACCCAGAAGTTCCAATAAAAGTAACCCAAGATAACAAAAGATTCGTGTAATAAATAGGTCAATGCACCCTATCCTTTTTCTGAATTTCAAATGTTTCCCTTTTGCACATATTATTGTCAGAATTACTAAAATTAATTATCCAAAGGTTATAAATACAGCTACATACTTGTTGCTTAATGAAACTTTCTATAACCAGAGTCTATTATCAGCATTTTTAAAATCATAATGAATAGTTTTATTAACATTAAGTTGTTTGAAATAAATAAAGGAGATATAAAAATATACCTAGTTTTTATTCTTAGTCCGTGACACGCATGAATAACTACAAAGTCATTAAAAGTTTAGTTATCTTGGATGAAATTTAACTATCAAAATTATTTTAATGCTAGAATTAAAGAGAAAAAAATCAGATTAAGCTTTAATTTTCAATTGAGGCATTAAGACATTATTATAGTATAACAATCAGAAGGAAACATATAGCTAAAAAGAAAATTGTAAGGTTAGCGCAGTAATTATTCGAAAAAATTTTTTTATTATTTTTTTCAAAATTTATAAAAATGATGGATTTTATCAAAAATAGACATATAATTAGTGTTAATGTGTTGCATTTGTGTAAGTAACGGTAAAAGGTCGCTTCATGCTCCTTTTAATTTTCGAATATTAAAAAACTACAAACATAATTAATTAAAAAAGGCATAAAGATTATATAATCTGTTTTCAAGACAGAAAGCTAGGTGATTTTAATTCATATTTATCAGAGAAAAAGTAAAAGCTATTATAAGTACTCAAAAATATTTTATTTTATCAAATCATATGTTAATCCTTATTCTTAACTTTATATGCATATCTGATCTTTTACTAAGTTTTGTGTGTAAGCAATTTCTGGAAATTATGACATTAAAATAATAGACCCCTTACCTAAATTAAAATCATCATTTCTCGGTACTAGGAAAAAACTGTGAAATGTTAAATATAGTCTGATTTTTCCTTGAAATCAGTATCTTAATGAACATTATTTATTATCATAATTTCATCAATACAAAGATAATATATATTTATTTGAAAATAGTTTGCTGAATTAATTACAATAAATTGATTTGACCTATGAAATTTCTTTTCAATTCTGTTTCAAAAAAGAAATATTTTTCTTTATTATTTCCTTTAAGTTTGATAAATAAATATGTATAACGGAAAAGGTGTAATACGTTGAAAGGTTTAACATATTGCCAAACCGATAAGGATTTACACTGAAAGCCAAGAGTATATTAAACATTTCTGAAATAGAAATTACCATATTTCTAAATAATTACAAACAAATACATCAAAACATAATTAAGACTCAAAACATTATGTTTTAATGATAGCATTACTATAAAATATTATCCCCGCTTTATGATAAAATGTTAAAATAGCAAGTATTAGAGTAAATGTATTCATTTTTCAATAGCACATTCGATGATCTGGTAAATGAAAGAAATGTATACCTTATGGTTTCCATTGTAAAAAAACGCTTATAGCTATAAATTATATAAATTTTATACTACCCAAATTATTTTTATGTCATCTTAAAACTCAAAGTATAATTATTTCCTGATTAGAACATCATTTCTTTGAATTTTTTTCAAACTTTAATAAAATTTTCTGATTTTATTTTAATGCCTCATCTGTGACATTAGTTCTAAGGTTATAATGAAATTTCAATTGTTATTATTTATTCAATAAACTTTTTGATCGTGCTTTTTGAAATAGTTAAAACTAATATAAGCGATTGCTGTCTCTGCAAATTTTCTTAGCAGAATTTTCATTTTGGATTTTATTTCCAAGTACAACGTATATTACATACAGAGCATAGAACATGCACATTTAAGCTGTACACCTAGTAATTTGCTATATATTTATTCTGTTATTTTCATATTTTAACTTTATTAAATAATACAGCGAAACGTAAAATAAATATAATACATAATTATTTAACAACCAGAAAAACGAAATATTGGGCACAAACAAATTATTTATGGGCATTATTATTGGGCACAAAATTTTGTCCACAAGTGCCAAAATAGATTTTTATCAGAATGAAGTCGGGGACCAGCTAAAGGCGGAAGCACTTCAATATCAATGATTTCTCTATCATTCTCTTGTAATGATTAGACACAAAACAATAATTTACATTTCAAGTATGAAGGGAAAATATTTTCTAAGATGTATTTCCCCTACAATTTAATTAACCAAGATTTTTAGTACATGACTTGTAACATATTAGAGAAAAATCAGGCATAGTTGTAACAGAATAGATGCTCTTGAAAATTCGACTATTGTTGAAATATTTCAGAATTGCATATTGGAATAAATACAAAATATTAATGAATGTTTACATTATAAGCGTAATGAATCTTTTTTCGAGCTCTTCTTTCCTGCAGTTCAATTAAACATGACTTTACTGTACTTCATTTCAAATGGATTAAACAAGATTTCGATATAGTTAAAATAAATATATTTGTAAAAAATTCTACAACAAAATTTAGGAATTATTAAAAATTATTTTAACTAAACAGATTTATTTCTCTTTCTTAGATATCTTTGACGAAACTGAAGATGGGTTGAACGACGCAATCGGTGGTACTGGATTGTAAACCGCTTATTTCTGATGAGACTTAAGGATGTAATGTTGTGCATGAAGTAGAAATAAAATTTGATATTTGAAAACCTGATAATACTTTTAGCTCTAGTATGATTCATACTTTATTGCTCTGAAAAAGGTGATGTATAGTAAGATATGGAAAAAGAAAATACCGAAAACTACAAAAGTATCAACGAAGCTCACTTTCATATTCTGTAATACACTTAATATTCTCCACACTTAAAATTTGGACATTCGGTGAAAATCAAAAATGCCAGGAGAGACAACTGCTTTATTTTCATTCATATGTGCCATATGTTAATGAAAAGCAGTACTAGAGTATTAAATGAATGCATGTCGTTGCCGAATACCAATAATTGATGATCGATGTCAGGCATGAATCTAATCAGCTATTCTTTGGTTACTTTTAAGATAAATTGCTGGAAATTGTAGAAAATTGAATATGTAGTTTGGATCAGTTTTTAACAAAAATTAGGAACCAAAATTTATTGGATATGCTAAATCATAGTTTTAATATTACGTACCAAATTTCGGAACATTTCCGTTATCCGGGAGCAAATGTAGCCAATATGAACCAAATATGAGCCCAAATTCCAAAGTGATGCGAATGACAAATCAAAACAAATAAAGCACATGAAATTTGGAGGAATTCCACATTATTTGCCGATTTCTCGTTGAGCGCGGCTAACGAAAAAGTACCCAAATTCCATTAGTTTAAATCATTCCTTAATTTAAGTTATCACTTTTATATGCTGACGGACAGTACAGATCTACAGAGAGCTAAATATTTGATGACTTGATTTGGTTCCAAAGTTGATCCACATCATTAATGTATAAACCATAAATACGTATCATAAATTCTATTTAAATTTATGTATTAAATTTTATCTTTGTGATTTTTACGTTTTATTGTTTGCAAGATTACTTATATGGTGAGAGCGACACCGACAGACTTCCTCTGTATACATTCTCTTATTATTTTAATAAAAATCTCCTAATCTATACTATAGACCAAGTACCAAATTTTTCCCCACCGCAATTTCTTGTGTTTGAGTTATCATGTTAACGAATAGAAATACTAATTTCAAGAATATGTTTTTCGGTTTCAATGTAGTCTGTAGCTTGAAAATTCGTTAAAATATCAAATTCAAACAATTCAACAATTCACTTTCTTATTTCATCTTTAGTATATGCAAAAGTGAAAGAAAGCCAGTGTAATACTAAGAAGTTCCAATAAATTTAACCCAAGATAACAAAAGATTCGTGTAATAAATAGGTGGATGCACCCTGTCCATTTTCTGAATTTCAGATGTTTCCCTTTTCACACAGGATTGTCAGAATTAATAAAATTAAATATCCAAAGGTTATAAATACAGCTACATACTTGTTGCTTAATGATACTTCCTATAACCAGAGTCTATTATCAGCATTTTTAAAAGCATAATGTGTAGAAAATGGTTTTATTAACATTAAGTTGTATGAAATAAATAAAGGAGATATAAAAATATACCTAGTTTTTATTCTTAGTCCGTAACACACATGAATAACTACAAAGTCATTAAAAGTTTAGTTATTTTGGATGAAATTTAACTATCAAAATTATTTTAATGCTAGAACTAAAGAGCAAAAGATCAGATTAAGATTTAATTTTCGATTGCGGCATTAAGACATTATTACAATATAACAATCAGAAGGAAACCTATAGTTAAAAAGAACATCGTAAGGTTAGCGCAGTAATTTTTCGAAATTTTTTTTTTTATTATTTATACCAAACTTTATAAAAAGGATGGATTTTATCAAAAATTGACATATAATTAGTGTCAATGTGTTGCAGTTGTGTAAGTAACGGTAAAAGGTCGCTTCATGCTCCTTTTAATTTTCGAATATTAAAAAACTACAAACATAATTAATTAAAAAAGGCATAAAGATAATATAATCTGTTTTCAACACAGAAAACATTATTTATTATCATAATTTCATCAATACAAAGATAATATATATTTATTCGAAAATAGTTTGCTGAATTCATTACAATAAATTGATTTGACCTATGAAATTCCTTTTCAATTCTGTTTCAAAGAAGAAATATTTTTCTTTATTATTTCCTTTAAGTTTGATAAATAAATATGTCTAACGGAAAAGGTGTAATACGTTGAAAGGTTTAACATATTGCCAAACTGATAAGGATTTACACTGTAAGCCAAAAGTATAATAAACATTTCTGATATAGAAATCACCATATTTCTAAATAATTACAAACAAATACATCAAAACATAATTAAGATTCAAAACATTATGTTTTAATGATAGCATTACTATAAAATATTATCAACCGCTCTATGATAAAATGTTAAAAAAGCAAGTATTAGAATAAATGTATTCATTTTTCAATAGCACATTCTATGATCTGGTAAATGAAAGAAATGTATACCTTATGGTTTCCAGTGTAAAAAACGCTTTTGGTTAAGAAAATTTAATAATCTAAAGCTAGGGAAAATGCCAAGACAATTTACCAGCTCAAGTCAAACTTAAAAGAGAAATGAAATAGAAAATTGCATAAAAAATAATCGATAAAAAAAGTTGTGATAGGAATCCCAGGTGTTTGATTATTTATTACTAAAACAAACAAAACCAAATCATTGATTCAGAATTTTGTTAAAACTTTCCTACATTTGTATAGTAGAATTTTTCTATTATTGATTTGGTTAAGACATGATTGCTCAGATTAACTGCCCTTTTTACCATTTCGTTGCATTGGAAATTTTGGCTGAAAGACATCGGCAATAAAATATTTAAGAGTCGTCAAATACAATTTCAGACAAATTTCGTTCTTGATTCAGTAATAAAATAGTTTATCTTAGTTTGATTGATGTAAACATGCTGTAACTTCTCCTATATAAGAGGCGAAAACCTCCTCAGTGGTATCATCAGACCTAAAACAATCTCGCTATTGTTCTTCCCAGAGCCTCTCCTCTCACGCAGCTTTCAAGATGTCTCCCATGAAATATGTTGTCCTCATGGTCTCTTTCTCAGCCATGATGAGTAAGTAATACCAGATTTCTCGTTTAAGGTACCTGACTAGAATGGTTGACAAATTTTTATAGCGAAAAAAATTTATAATACTTCTTAAAATATTGTTTTTAAAATATTGTAACTGAAATAATTCTTAAAATATTATAATCAGAAGAAAAGTATAAATATCACGACATATTTTCAGTAAGAACTATTCACTAATATAACACACTAATTCACACTAATATAACACTTAAGTAGCAAATTTTGCAATTTTAAAAGAAAAGCAGATGGGTCAGACTCATTTGGGACAAAATTTTAATACATATTGATCCTTATGACTATAAAATTGCGTATCAAATTTTGTTCACTTGTTATTAAGTTTTTGAGTTATTGTATTCAAATAACGACAATCAAATAGTTAAGTCTTTGACAGTTCTTGCGTAAAATTTAATACTTATATACATTTCTATGTTAAAATCATGAACTAAATTTACTACATTTAGCTTTATTATGTTTTTGAATTATTGTACTCTCATATAAACAAAGAGACAAACGCATATTATTTCGATGTATTTTTTAAAAAATTTGTAGGATATCAGTTAGTTTAAGATCACGTACCGAATTTCATTCGTTTAACTCGACATACAAAAAAAAAACAATATAATTTGAAAAGGTCTAATTCCGAAATCATGAAGTTCCTAAACGTACAGATACGTAAAAATTCTCTGGTAGGCGTTTTTCATCTAAGAAATTTCTTTTTGTATTTATACTTCGTATATAAGAAAGTACAAATCTAGGTCCATACTATGACAAAAATACATATTTTTAAATCATTATGATTTACTCTCTTTATTTTCGATTTTGAAAAAAGTTTATTAGATTTCCGAAATTACTTGGCAATTCAGTTAAACATGGTTAAGTGACCATAAGAAAAAACCTGATATAAGAATATACTTCCTAACTTTTACTTTTTATAACTTCTCTAACAAAAACACACACACAAAAATTTCAGTGATAAAACATTTCGTACTACATTTTCAAATAAAACAATTCAAAGGCTATTTAAAAAAATATTTTATATACGTAAGCTATTAAGGAAATCTTTTTAAAAATATCAGTGGATAACGTTTTTAATTAATATCTTTTAGAAATGCAGATTAGATGTTTAAAGAAATATAACTAAATAACAAATATATTCCAAGGAATACTTGATGAAATATCTGGTCTCTTGAGACTACCAAAATCATATTTAAAGATGAGATTTTTCTGTAAAGTACATTTAATTGTAATTTAAAGAGCAGTTTGTAAGACAGATAAGCGAATTTTCCAAATAAATCGGATTTAAAAACGTTTTGAAATTTTTAATTTATAATAAATACTTGTGGCATATGACATTACTGATGCTGAGGTGTTTTTTTCAGGTATGGCTGTGGCAAGTAAGTATTTTTTCAGTTGTATTCTATTATAAATATGATATTTTATATTTTCCGAATCATGCCAAAGTTTTCTTTACTAAACTGCTTTTGGAGAATAATTACTGCAATGCTTAATCTGAAAACGTTTTAAAGATTATATTGGTATTATGTAAAAATATTCAATTAGTATTTATCATTCGGTACGATATAAGTTATTACTTAAAAATATTAATGTAAAAGAGATCTTATTTATCTTCGATTACTTTCAAATAAAATGCAATTAAAATTCAAGAGGTTTTATATTTATTTTAGAGATAGTATCTCATTTTATAAAATATGCATTGAATTTTAGTTTTCTACACCTATAGGTAGTAAAATGAAAAAAGATAGCCTTAAGAAATTGTAATTCTTTCGCAATCCGATAGTTGACTTTTACTATTGATGGTGCTATTGTCTGTCGCCCATCTATTAAGTATTGTTGTTATTCAAAAATTCAACACTGTGGGTGTAGGAAAAAATCTAATTTTTTATTCCATCAATAAAAGATAAATTCTACACAAAATGATCAAACACAGGTATTAAAACATAGATAAAGAAAAAAACAGCAAACTGTTGAACATAAGCAACAAATGAGAAAGGAATAATCATAACTGCACATTATGAGCAGAGAAAGCTAATTAGAGAGCGAAAGAGAATTCACTTGAATACCCCTTCTCCATACTTGTCTACAAACTCTCGGGTTTTATAAACTCCATGATAGTGCACCAAATGCTCTAGAATAGTTCAGGACATGTTGTCAAAGGAAATAACCCTAAAATTCGCGTATTTTCGAAATCCTTCCTTTCCGTCGCTTGGTTTTCGGCCAATAGTGAGGGACATTGACCGGAAATACTGTCGACCCAGAAAAGCCAATATAGACTTGCAAACCATATGTAGGAGCTTTCCAACCAATCATTTTAACTTGATGTGATCGGCAGTGCCTAGGTAGGAAATAGATATCTTGCTAAGCTGTTAACTTCTTATTATTGCTACAGTAAAGATGAAGATTTAAGTGATTTTGAAAGACGCGTTAAAGTTGGTACAATAGGTATAAGTCATTGCACCAACATTTGAATGGAATAGACGTGTAACAGTTCTCCAAATTGCGGCGAATTCATTGCTGTGGAACCAGCACACATATCAACTATATTGGTGTGGGATTTTTAAGCCGAAACCCTACCACTCATGTAATATTTTGAACGTGCATCATAAAACTTTTTATCTAGACAGAGAACACCCACACAGAACCGCTATTGAACAGTTGATGAATCGAAACAAGTATCTTTGTATGACGAATAAATAGAACTTACGTGCCAACAGATGTCGATTCAATCTGGTGATATCTTTGAGATGGTACACGGCATAAGCAGTTGGAATGATGTGGAACATCTGATATGTCAAGTCATGACTCTAACAAGTGAGAGGTATATAAGAATCTGGTCAGCTCTTCTACATTCTATTATTTATTAAAAGTGTGATTTCCACCATATCCCCCTTTTCCAAATCTGTAGACTGCCCTGAGGAATTCACGATACGAATTGCCGTGATTATCCCTTCAGAAGTCACTGTAGTCTATTCATCATTGTTTTGTGGCATTTCTAAGTGCTTTTGGAGACTCTTCAAGATATTTGATTGGTCAGCCAGTGTTTACTTGCTCTTCTGTATAATTGAAACATTCTCGATTCCTAACATAAATCGGATCAACAATTCTTCTAAAAGGATGTTTTTTTGTTCGATAGTATAAAATGTAACAGTTTACAGTTTTAGCATATGTTAATATTTAATGTTATGTTGGAGCTTACAGTCAACAAATAAATTAATTTATAGACTCTTATTAAAGTAGTCCAAAACGTAGGGATATTTGTAATCCCGCAAACAAAACATTAATTTATTAATAGCTTGTATATTTCTTCAAAAATTTTACTTTATATGCAGAATAGACAGTTCTATAGTTGAAATCATTCTAAGTCGGAAAAAAACCATAACAGATTTCCTCTGTCTCAAATATTGTTCTTATTTTGTATTTTTTTGTTTTTTAAAAAAAGCTCATGACCGCTAGATAAGCCAGTGAATATCACTTGTTCTTTCCAATCAGTATTTCCTTATTATCCAGGGTGTGCTAAATTCACCAGATTGTTTCTGGTAGTTGCAATGTTATCACTAATCTTTTTTTCAATGTATTATTATTTTTTTTCTTATCAACAGATCTCTTCGATGTCGCTGAGGATGGATTGAATGATGCCATTGATGCTACTGGTCTATAACTGGCTACTGTACCAGAAATGGCTGTTTGATACAAAGCGGGATTGAAGCATAAATAAAATTTGGTTTTTGCCTATGAGTTGTCTGCCTTTCTTTTATTATTGTTTATATTTCGCATATATAATGTTTCATTTTAATGTCCACAAAATCTTGAAGAAGCAGATAGTATTAGGATAAAAGTGAGTAACATTTGTTAACATTGTTAAAATTGATTGAATAAACTTTTTGATAGAACTTTTTTCCATAGTTAAAACGAATATAAGTGATTGCTGTCTTCGCAAATTTACTTCTTCGCAGAATTTTCATTTTGTATTTTATTTCTAAGTTTAAACTATATTACCTACAGAGCATAATAAATGCACTTTTAAGCTGTAAACCCACTATTTCGACATAAATTTTTTCCGTTAAATTAATATTTTCATCTTTATTCAATAATACTGAAATTTTATGCATGTATGAGAACTAACGGTCTGATCTGCAGTTGGCAGTGGCTGTCTAAAATCGCCTGCATGCAAAACGACAATGAGACCCATCAGAGCCTGGTTGCCGCGGATGTCATATAGGCTGCGGTTTAACTCATATAATACGTCCTATAATATTTACTTGCACTGCCATAAAAGGAATCATGGACCGCTGTTCTTTGTGATGTTGCATGTTTGGACATCTTCACTTGCAATTTTAAGTATTTTGAAAATGAAACTTGCAGTCCGGCCACCGTTAAACAGAGTTGCAGCAATACCCACCTAAACTACAGCCAGAGCTACATACCGACTCTTGCGTAGTTGGGCTAAAAAGCGATTAAGCGTAAACATCTTATCCATACCTCCTAGGGTGTCAAGAAAGAATAATCTCTCCTTTCCACTTACACGGTTCAGAATCGTTTCTTAGACTTGACTCCCCCCCCCCCCGCTTGGGAAGTAATCGTTTAGCTTTTTCATAACTGCGCATGTAATTCCCCTTTTTGTTGCAGTGCGGTAGGCCGAAATCAGCGAGACCTTTTTCTAGATAAGGAAATCATTTTATCCTCAATCTTTACCAGAGCTATGTTAACATTATTTTATGTGACTGTCATCCAGCCTATTCGCTATATCTTCTGATTAAACGTCCTTGTATTTATTCCACAGATGGAGAGGGTTTGATTGTCCGCAACTGCTTACTAAAATTTCAAACATATCTTCTAGCTTCTTTCACAGACAGAACTTTATTACTCTTCTTCGAAAGATTAGATTTTAATTTTCTCGATTTTTGCAATGATGTATCCTCAATCTATCCTCAATTTTATCCTCAATCTTTACCAAAGCTCTGTCAATGATTAGGTCATCCAGCCTATGTAGGATATCTTCTCATAAAGCCTTGATACCTTCTGATGTAGTTATCTCACAGCTGCAGGAGGTTTGATTGCCTGCAAGTGTTCACTAAAATGGAAAATAGACCTTCTAGTTACTTTCATAGCAAGAGCTTTATTACTCTTTTTAAAAGATTAGATTTGCTTTTTCTGGGTATTTCGAAT
>JAPMOQ010036549.1:151692-206488 GCA_026543055.1 Argiope trifasciata | reverse complement strand
TGGTTAAGGAAGGTTCTAGTCTAGACTCGAAGCGCGTGGAAGATTCTATCGTTCTCGACAAAAATAATAGGATAATTCCGCTTGCTTCTTAAAGATAGCGATACTGTTTTTCGCCCTCGCTTGTCTAGGCACGCACTGTCCTTGAAATTATTTATAAACATCCGTATATTTGAGAGTAAGAGTATTTAAAACATCCTTAGAGGAATCGAATGAAGTATAAAAACTCTAAAAAACATGATTTTTCTTTCTCTGACACATTGCGACCACGGGCCTTATAGATACGACCCAAGGGTTTTAGTGACTGTATTAGATCATCTGCAAAACCAATAATTGAGAAATGACATGAAAATTAAATCATCAACTTTTATAAAAAGATTCTTCATATGCTTCCATCGATATTGTTGAATCTATATAAATATTTTTACAAATCTGTAATGTTGCTTCCCAACAAAGCTAGTTATATCACTGGAAAGATCGTTTTACATTCAGATCTGTTGGCTTATTTATTAAAAAATGCCTCTAAGATCAAGATTTTTTTTAACGTTTACGGTATTTTAATGGTTATTCTCTTATTCGAAGCTGAGAGGAATCACAAAATAAATATATATAATACTGGTACAGCCGTTCTTGAGTTATAAATGATGTGACTAAAACTATTTACTACTTTGTTTTATGTATATAGATGTTACAAATCTGTAATGTTGCTTTCCAGCATGTTTAGTGTAATCATTTGTTTGACCGTATTACAATCAGCTCTTTTGGTTTAAACTACTAAAAAATATTCCTAAGATAAAATTAAATTTTTTAAACTTTAACGATATTTTAATTGTTATTTTGTTATTCGGGATTTAGACGAATACAAAAAAAAGCATATTTCCTTAAAATCTTTACAGCAAGTCTTGAGTTATAAATGGTGTGACTAACGCGTTGTTTTATACACTGATGGAAAAAAAATCCCAACACCAAGAAAAAATTATTGTACAGTAATGAAATTTTTAGAATACATTTGTCTAGATAACATATTCAATTGATTAAAGTTTCAAGATCACAGGTAGAGCCATTGGCAAGAAGAGCCATTTCAAATGTGAAATGTTGGTACAATAATAACCAGTGTAACCGCCAGAATTTTGAATGCAAGCATGCAAATGTGCATGTATTGTGTCGTACATTACTCGGATATAAGTTTGTGGGATGGAGTTCCATGCCTTTTGCACTTCAGCGGTCAATGCAAGGACGGTTAATGCTGGTTGTGGATGAAGCTGGAGTTATCGTCCAATGATGTCCCATACGTGCTCGATTAGAGAAAGATCTGGTGATCTAGCAGGCCAAGGCAACATGTCGACACTCTGTAGAGCATGTTGGGTTACAACAGCGGTATGGGGGCGAGCGTTATCCTGTTGGAAAACCCGCCCTTGAATGTTGTTCATGAATGGCAGCACAACAGGTGGTATCACTAGACTGACGTACAAATTTACAGTCAGGGTGCGGGAGCTAACCACAAGAGTGCTCCTGCTGTCATGCGAAATATCTCCCCAAATCATAACTCCAAGAGTAAGCCCTGTGTATCTAGGCCACAGACAGGTCACTAGCAGGCAGGTGTTCACCTGGCCTCCTTCTAACCAACAAACGGCTATCACTGCGACCAAGGCAGAACCGGCTTTCATCAGAAAACACAACAGATCTCCACTCCGTCCTCCAATGAGCTCTAGTTTGACACCACTCACGTCGTAAATGGCAGTGGTTTGGAGTCAGTGGAATGCACTGTACAGGGCGTCTGGCTCGGAGCTGCCCTTGAAGCAACAAATTTGCAACTGTTCGTTGTGTCTCTGTGGTACCAACTGCAGCTCGAATTTCAGCTACAGACGCAGTACGATTAGCCACAACTATATGCCGAATGCTACGGTCTTGCCTCTCAGTAGTACCACGTGGCCGCCCGGAATCTGGTCTTCTTGAGGCAGTACCTTCCCTTGACCGCTGCCGCCAATACTCATGCACAGTGGATACATTCCTGCCAAGTCTTTCAGCAATATCGCGGAAAGAAAACCCACCTTCTCGTAGCCCTACAACACGACCTCGTTCCAACTCAGTGAGCTGTGGATAATGTCTTCTTTGTCTTCTCAGAGGCATCCTTGACTAACATTAACTCACTACGTCAAATCTCAACTGTAAATAACGATCACGAACCTTGCAGTGCTTATTTAAAGCAAACCTCATTTGGATGTTCATAGTGTCGCTACTAGCGCCACACTTACGCGCGTAGCTCGAAATTTGAATCATCTTTCACATGTATAAACACGCCTACCAAATTTCGTTTATCTAGCACAGCTCCTTCCTAGGTTTGGAATTTTTTTAATAATGGATTTATGCTTATTATATGGATTTTCAGCTTATTCCATGTGCATTATTTGCCGAATTTTCAATATATGTTTTTGGAAGCAGCTGTAAACATTCAGTAATACATTATGCATACACCGGTTTTATTGCATTCGTGCTTGCACTTTAAAATAATGTTTAGTAAGATACTTATTTTTCATCCAATATTTCGTTTTTTTAAAAGTAAATGCTGTTTGCAGGGTTTTATGTATTTGGGTAAAGTATTTTCCCATGATAACAATATTCTTTTGTGTTAATTACTTTCAAATTATAAGGACGAACTTGGAAAATTTTTGAGTATTTTTATGAAAAACTGAATTTCTCTTCGAATATAAACGCCATCCTCATAAAAATGAGCCCATCCTATTAGAAAATCTCTTTTAATCAGGTGCTAATATTTGCAAAATTTTACTTCATTGGTTTTTCATATTTATACTAGATATTCGTTTTTTTCTCTTCTACTTAATGACAGACCTCTATGGGATTGTGGTAAAAAAGTAATTTCAATGAAATACATGCCTACTACATCGCTTAAATGCCTGAATATTCTTGATAATTTCAACTGCAATTTTCTAGTTATTTTACAAAACGTATAAAATAGAAGTGATCTGTCATCGTCAACCAGCAACTGTATTCAATGAGTGCGTCTTTTACCATGATAATCTGACTTCATTCATATCATGCGAATTGTTGCATTTTTTGGAAATATATATTCCTATTTAAAGTTATCTAAAAAATTTTCAGCTCTTGGAAAATTTTCCATGTTCAGAATTCCGGATTCTAAATAAAGTGTGAGAAACTTTTTTGCAATGGATGAATCTCAGTTAGATTCAAAAAAGTTGAATTCTTCTGAGATGGTAGTTTGTAATCTGAAAGATCAATCGGAAGTTGTTAAACATGTCTTATTGTAACTTCTTCTCTTGCTTCTATCAACCGCTTACAATGTCACAGTGAACAGATTTCTTACCAAACAGCACTTCATTAAAATTGAAATCTATAACGCTTTGCAATTAATATCTCAAATTCTTATGTTTTGCAGCAGATTCCTACTTGCATAACTGCATCTATAAAGTTTCGTAGTTCTGGTACAAATTGCCATGCCGGTACAAATAAATAGCTGTCTACCTAAATATGAGATAAAATAATAAATATAATAGATTTCAATCCTTCATAAAGTTATACTAATAAAAAACTGCATTTTCTGAAACAAAACATCTTGACGATAGCATTGATCTGCTTCTGTTTTTGAAATTGTTTTACTGTATGCTATACAACGTTGTTATAGATTTTAAGTTTCGTTTTTTAAATCTTTGATATAAGTTATATATCGTTGTCATGAATATTTCCTTGTAATGCTTTCTTTTTTAAACGATATTTATTTGCAATATTATTTATCAATGAAATTTTTTTTCAGCCATTGCAGGTTTTAGCTCTTATGACTGCAGCATTAGTCTTGATATCAGTTATCCTGATAGTATGGTTAGTCCAGTGGAGTAGCTACCCTGCTACCCTCAGAACCATCATGGTGCAAATGGTAGAAACTCCTCAAGGATTTCATGGTATGTACGGCTTGAGAGGTGCGTCAATCGGAGAGATATAATTCCTTTGCATCCGATTCAAATGGCTCCAGATCCCAAAAGTTCAAGCGACAGGAACGCAGATTCCATCGTCGGTAAGCAAAATTTTATCCTACAGAATGCCTATTATTGGAATTATTATCCGATTATTACTGTTTCTCCAGTAAAAGAATTGATTTCAAAAGAATTAAAAATGCGAAACTGTCAAAATTGTGAAAAACGTTCCACCAGTACGCCCAATGCATCGTCCAATTGCTGAATTTGAAAGAAAATTTGGTACTTTTAAAATAAGGTTTTAACACTTGAACAGGAGCAATAATTCAGAATGACTATTCGCAGGCTCATTTTTAAACGACCAGCGGGTGACCGAGCTCCGCTCGGAGAAAACAGGTATCGAAGGTAACTCGAAGATTTAAATTTTCAATTGTGATTTATCAAAACAATACATACCATAAGAAAATTTGTGAAACCATTGGTGAAAAGATAACCGGTTAAAGTGCACCATTGTAAACTTTTCTAAACAAAGTTAGAGTTTGGAAAGGGAACTATTCTATACAAAGGTAAAGTAAAGGTAAAGATTGAAGTGTGTTGAAGCTCTATATTTTTTAAAATATATTTAGAAAAACCAAACATATATAAATACATAAGAAACATATTATAAACCTATAACAGCATAAACATAAAACTTTATTAGTTCGCCATATTGGTTATAGATGGCAGCACGTTACCGCTTGAAAATTGAAGTAGCCATTATGGCGAACTAATAAAGTTTGAAAATATCCTATCTGTAACTCCTAACTGCTCGACCGTAGCGCTTCAAAACCGGCGCCAATCGATTCCTCGTGGTCAAAAACCCCAGGTCCCCAAGTTTACCGGAGTTCATTCATTCTGGGGCGGTTTTCGACTTGGCAACCATTCCTCGTATTATAGTATTAGATATCTTTTGAAGGAAAACCATACGACTTTTGACTTTTCTCAGACAACAACTGAAATTCAGCTGAATATCATATTGCTAGATATGCTTAAAAAATCTTAATGACATTGAAGTGTAATTTTTACATAAGATTCATCATATATCCATTTTGGAAACTAGGGTAAGAAATTGAAACTTAACAAAATAATTTTTAACAGTAGGATATACAGTTAAAATTTATTTTGTCAGATTTCCTCGAATATCAATGGAATTCAAATTAGATTTCGATATAGATCTTTGATAACAACTCTGAATCTAACAATCTAACAATCAAAGAAAACAATTACTTAAAACTTCAAATCGGTATCTGTCCTTTGTTTATCTTTTTAGAGCCCCTTTTTTTAAAAAAAAGTCTTGCTTGAAGATTGTTATTGAGTGTTCAATATATTATTTATTTGACCTTTAGTCTCCGATATACAAAAAATAGATTTTAAATTCACTGCCATTTAAATAATTTTTTTAATCAAGCAATATGAGTAAATAACCTTCTCTAGTGAAATGACTATTACAAAAACTGTGTTCTTATATAACACAGTGATGTCAAGCAAAAATGGCATTTCATTAACTGCATAAAGTATCAACATAATTCAAACCAGCTCATAAACGGCCCTCCTTTTACATGCATTTTGTAAGAAATAATTATAAGTGAATTCACTGTATTTTATTCAGCATGTACACTTCTAAATCTGTGGGACACTATGCATGAAATTAATTGGAATTTTTATCATGTGAGAACATGATATTCTTTTGATTTGAGATTGTTGAAGCCTCAAAATGCGTAAACATCAAATTGATAATTTATCGCTTTTGAGGAGCCCATTCTTAGCTTTTAGAGGATTATTCATTTTCCGATTAGAGCATTATTTACCTAAACGACTCTAAACATAAATCAGTCACTAAAGAGTTTTTTTTACCGATTCATAATTTTTTTACCAACTTAATTACAGCAGCAAAAAAAAAAGTTTCCTCTCAGTCCCTGTATAAACGGAATTTTTCCGTTTATTTGGGAGACTTTGCAATTCATATTATTGAATAATATTCATAAATTACCAATTGATCACCTATAATTGCCTCAATCTCAACGGATTTACATTCTTATTTAAAAGCAAATAAGAACGTTGTGGTTTGAGTAGAAACTTCGTTTCCAAAACAAGGTGTAAGTTGTATATTCCCGATGTTTCTTCAGCAGAAAAAAATAATTTATTTAGTATTTTGAGCTCATTTCCTGAATATTTTAGGAATTTTACTTTTTCCCATCCACAAGAATATCAAAATACTCTTACTTTTTGCATAGCATATTTCTCAGCTTAGTTAATATTCCCGATGTTTAACAAAAAAGATTTCTTTCCAAGGAAACCTCTGAAAATGGAAATGGCTATGCCCCTTTTTCCTTCCAAATTTTTAAAACTCAGCATTATTTTCTCGAGTTTAATTTAATTTTTATTTTATATTAAAAATTTTGAAAAATGCAAAACACAATTCCATTTCTAAAAAGATAATTTCAATATTTTACGTATAAAAAAAGGGCACAGCTAAACTTTGAAAACAAATATAAGCAAAATTGTAAAAATGACAACTTTCTTTAACAAATTCTCAATAATATTATATCATGAGGGCCATATTTTAAAATTGAAAAGCATATTATTTTTAGTTATAAAATAGCGTAATAAATAATTTGCAAATGGTATTTAGAAGTATTACCAGAATAAAGGTCCAAACTTAATTTATACCATATTTGATTTTGATTTTGAGATTCGATTATTCGACATCTTTAATTAAATGAAAGTATAAAATTAATGTTTCAAAATGCTGCTAAAATTTTTGAGATTTCAAAGACCATCTGGGAATTACAAACGTTGCATAATTCTAAGAAAGATCAACATAAATTTTCCAGAGGAATTGAATTTAGAGCATTAGTTTATTTACTAAATATAATAAAATCAGACAAATTGCCTAAAGTCGAGCTTTTTTCTTCGGAACAAATTCTCTTCTCAAGATTCAACTCTTTTATGTAATTTATTTCAAATCATAACACATGATATCTTAATTAAATTACTAGTAGGTTTTCGATATAGACATTTGCTTTCATGCTATTAAGTTGAAATGAATTATTTTCTGTTAATATGCTATTAAATAAAGAAACTTGTTTTGTAAAACATATGTAAGAGATATAGTTTTTTCTCAATGGCAAATGTTTTCGTGATTTTGCTTTAAATTCAACAGATTATTTCCAATATGCTAATTTTCTATCCATAAAAAATATTGAAAATTATTTTTGCACAACATTTATATTGAAAAATTACTATAAAAATAACTTTACAAAAATGTTAAAAATAATTACAGCAAAAAATTACATTATCATTGTTAAGAGCTCCTTTAATATTAAATTAATAAATTACCAACACTAATTACCATCTGTGCAAAAAAATTGAACTAATGCTTTTCTTCTCTTTACGAGGACAAAAAAAGGAAATAATACTGAATTAATCAAAGCAAGCCCAGGTTATAATACGTGTAAAAAAATTATACGTAAATAGTATTTAGAATTTAATGAACATCAATTAAATAGCTATATTACAAGATGGACCATTAAACTTAGCATTTCTAATTTGAGCAAAATACACTTATGGAAAAAAAAACCCAATATTAGGAAGGAGCTGTGCTAGATAAACGAAATTTGGTAGGCTTGTTTATACATCTGAAAGATGACGTCGATTCAAATTTCGAGCTACGCGTGTAAGTGTGGCGCTAGTAGCGACACTATGAACATGCAAATGAGGTTTGCTTTTAATAAGCGCTGAAAGTTTCGTGATCGTTATTTACAGTTGACATTTGGCGTAGTGGGTTAATGTTAGTCAAGGATGACTCTGAGAAGACGAAGAAGCCATTATCAACAGCTTACTGAGTTTGAACGAGGTCGTGTAGTAAGGCTACGAGAAGGTGGGTTTTCTTTCTGCAATATTCCTGAAAGACTTGGCAGGAATGTACCCACTGTGCATGAGTATTGGCGGCAGTAGTCAAGGGAAAGTACTGCCTGAAGAAGACCAGGTTCCGGGCGGCCACGTGGTAATACTGGGAGGCAAGACCGTCGTATACGGCGTATTGCTGTGGCTAATCGTACTGCTTCTGCAGCTGAAATTCGAGCTGCAGTTGGCACCACAGTGACACAACAAACTGTTACAAATCGGTTACTTCAAGGACAGCTTCGAGCCAGACGCCCTGTACAGTGCATTCCACTGACTCCGAACCACTACCGTTTGCCACGAGAGTAGTGTCAAGCTAGAGCTCATTGGAGGACGGAGTGGAGATCTTTTGTGTTTTCTGATTAAAGCCGGTTCTGCCTTGGTCGCAGTGATAGCCGTTTGTTGGTTGGAAGGAGGCCAGGTGAACACCCTCCTGCTAATGACCTGTCTGCGGCCTAGACACACAGGGCCTACTCGTGAAATTATGGTCTGGGGAGCAATTTCGTATGACAACAGGAGCACTCCTGTGGTTATCCCACGCTCCCTGACTGTAAATTTGTACGTCAGTCTTGTGATACCACCTGTTGTGCTGCCATTCATGAACAACATTCAAGGGCGGGTTTTCCTACAGGATAACGTTCGCCCCCATACTGCTGTTGTAACCCAACATGCTCTACAGAGTGTCGACATGTTGCCTTGACCTGCTAAATCACCAGATCTTTCTCCAATCGATCACGTATGGCACATCATTGGACGACAACTCCAGCGTCATCCACAACCAGCGTTAACCGCCCCTTCATTGACCACGCAACAGTCATGGAACTCCATTCCACAAACTGATATCCGACACCTCTACGACACATTGTATGAACGATTACATGCTTGCATTCAAAATTCTGGCGGTTACACCGGTTACTAATGTACCAATATTTCACATTTGAAATGGCTCTTCTCGCCAATGTCTCTAATGTTACCTATATTAATATGTTACCTAGACAAATGTATTCCTAAAATTTAGTTATTATACAATAATTTTTTTTTGGTGATGGGAATTTTTTTTCCATCAGTGTATATTTGGGAAGAAAAAGTGTATAATTCAGTGCAACACAAAAATATTAAGGCACAAAAAATGGTATTTGTAGTTCAAATTATCAAAGTAAGAAAAAATTATATTAATTTTATTATTTTATCAGACTTAAAGTTGCGTGTATTTATATTGTTAAAAAGTATATATAAATCTGAGATATCTTATTATTTACTTTATATGTATATAAATTATTCATTTAAATACTAGAAATTCTTAAGCTTTGAATATATTTTATTTCAAAAAACAAGAAATTTAGCAGCTATTAAATTATGTTATAAATTGATGTATTATTAACTAGCTGAAATAAACGATTCTTCTACGATTGTTATTGTAAAGTTCAGGTTTACGTTTTCAGAATTGGATTTCACTACTGCAGATCTCTTTACACAGTATATTGATTTAATAACAATATTTTATATGCTTTGATTGTAAATGAATGTTTCAGAGATTTAATATGATTTTTAAACACATATTTTAAACTTACCGCCTTTGGCAACTAGTTGCTTCACTGTGATTAATGGTTGATGAAATTGTCCACAAAAACTCATTTTTAGTCTTCAAATATAAATATATGTGTGTACATATATACTGAAGTGACAAAAGTCATGGGATAGCAATATACAAATATGCAGATGGCAGTAGTATCGCAGTGGAAAAGTATAAATGCGCAGTTCATTTTCCAGAGCTTTCATTTGTGTTCAAGTTATTCATGTGAACATGTTTTTCGTGATTTAAGGCGGCATGACGAGAATTAACAGACTTTGAACGTGGAATGTTAGTTGGAGCTAGACGCATGGGTCATTCCACTGCGGATATCGTTAGTGAATTCAACAATCCGAGATCCACAGTATCAAGAGTGTGCCGAGAGTATGAAATTTCAGACATCACCTCCCATCATGTATAGCCCAGTGGGCGACCACCTGCACTTAACGACCGAGACCGCCGACGTCTGTGTAGAATTGTCAATGTTAATAGACACGCAAAACTTCGTCAAATAAATGCAGGAATCAATGTGGGACGTACGAGGGATGTGTTCGTTAGGACTGTGTGGCGAAATTTGTCTTCCTTGGGCTATGACTGCAGAAGACCGACTCGAGTGCCTTTGCTGACAGCACGACATCGCCTGCAGCGACTCTCCTGGGCTCGTGAGCATATCGACTGGTCCCTAGACCAGTGGAAAACCGTGGCGTGGTCAGATGAGTCACGATTTCAGTTATTACGAGCTGATGGTAGAGTTCGAGTGTGGCGCAGACCCCACGAAGCCATGGACCCAAACTGTCAGCAAGGCATTGTTCAAGTTAGTGATGGCTGCATAATGGTGTGGGCTGTTTTTACATGGCATGGACTCTGTCCTCTGGTGCAACTGAACCGATCATTGACTGGAAATGGTTATGTTCAGCGGTTGTATGACTCTTTCGTACATCCATTTGCGTCCGACTCATAAAACTGTCAATCAATGGTCCCGTTTACAATGGGATTGTGTTACTGTAAAGGAAGAGTTTTAGAAGAGGCTGCCGACGTCTGTGTAGAAAGTGTCAGATTTGGCGAGAGTTAACATACTTAACAAAATTTCGAATACTTAATGTTGTTTAATACCATTTCATGCGATACTTTCCACTTGATTTTTTATGAAGCATGAATTGCTTTTCAAAAAGTTTATTCAAAAAATATGATAAAAATTAATGACCAATGATATTTTTTTCGTATAAATACTATTTCGACTTTGGAACAATAATCTAGATTTTGGTAAACGAATTATTTTACATGAATGTAACGATTTGCATTAAACAAAAGAATTTTGGTTTCATTAGTTTTTATTTTATTTCTTCTTGATTCGTTTGTTTAATTCAGTAAGTTTGAACACTGAAATGTATGCTACTTAAATATAGGAACTTTAAAAAAATTATTGTTTCTTAAGTATGGAGTACAATTAAATGGTGTTAAAAGTATTGAAATGATTTGTAAGTTAGTTATAAAAACAAATCTTGAAATGACGTAAGAGGTAAGAAAAGATTCCAACTACGAATGTTAATTTTCCGTGCTACATATTTCTTTTACAAATTTAAACTTTTTTGTTTATCATTGTAGATTTAATTTCAATGCCGTTACATTTAAATAAAAAATCTGCTCAGATAAAGATAAATTATTTGTTCATTATACGACTTTTAATTTTATATATGAAATATTGTTATTACACGGTGAATAAAATAAATAGCTTACTAAATCAGAAGTATATTAATATTTTACCAACTGATCATTTTATCTGCGAAAATTTGTAGGTGATATTAGCTGAATTCAAATTTAATTTTCTTCTAGTGGCACTATTTATTAAACCTTAATTACAAATCTATTGATAAAATATAAAACAGAATTAAAAAAAATATTTACATTAATGTACGTAGTAATAAATTTACTATGCAGTATATGTTCTTCATTATATATGCAGTATATGTTCTTCAGAAACTTTAATCTTTTTATAGATCGTTCCTGTATGTAAAATAAGCCATTAACAATAGTATTAAATGAATCTCTGGTAATTTACCCTTGAACAATATAAACCTACACCTTTATTGAAATTTTTACTGATTATCTATCGTTTTTCAACCATATTTTAAGCAGTGTCGCCAAGAAAGCGAGACAGTCCAGTTTTTAGCTGTGTGTGTGACCAACTACCTTTAAAAGTACAAACTTTGGTCCAAAATTAACCCTGAGATTAGACTGGACTGTATAAATCGTTACCCCAAAGAAAAGGAAATGAAAGACGTGTAAGACGATTTCGTTACGTTTGGTGAATGCCCGTGGATCGATCCCGATTTCACGGAATAACTCTCTAAGCGAGACTGGTGTAAGCTACATCTGTTGCATTCAGAATATTCCGTTTGAGGCAGCGTTAAAGGAAGGCTGCGGTAGCCTGGTGGTGAGATGTTGGTTTCAAAACCGGAGGGTTTCTGGCTCAATACTCGATACCATCGATGAGCCGTCGTGTAAGGGGGTCTCTGGCGTTTCAAATCCGTCAGTTCAAAAGTCCTCCCGCCGGTGTGGTGTGGTGTGGAGGGGGGGGGGTTGCTAGGTCAGGTGTCATCATCGCCATCTGACCGTGGTTCAAAAGGACGAGGTCAGTTCCAAAATTGCTCTAGTGTTGCTTTACAACAGGGCGTTAAAGTGACTAAACTAAAACTAAAACTAAAAAAAGTAGCCTAGGAGGAGAGGCCAGTCTCTATCCTCCTCATCTGAAGGATGTTCAAGATTACGTAATCGGTCCTTAGCTTTGCTTCTGAAGGGGATGTTAGGGGAAAATACTGCATTTGAACATATCGTCAATGTTGCTACGCGCCTCTTCACAAGCAAAGGTTTGGTCATTTGATTTTTTCAGAATCTATGGTCAAAATCCATTTATTCACCCCTTTGTGCCCTTATATTCTCTTCAGAATTGTTCCCTGTGCACTTTTAACTTCTCTTATCATTTCTTCTTACTAAAATACTTATCAATTGCGTTTTCATGTTCTTTTTGCAATGTTTCTTTTTTTTTTCTTTGGTTCATTTAAAAAGAGTTTTTTTTTAATTTTTTATTAAATGGGCTTTTTTTAAAATCTTTCCAAGATGAATCCTCAAGTAAAGATCTGTTCTCTAATATTTAAATCAGAAAGTTGACTACCACTTCTTCTAACAAATAAACGAACTCTCGTTCTTACATTTCGCAATCAGACAGATAAATGTGCTTTCCTCTTTCAGCATTCGAAAATGCTCCAAACTTTTCTTATTTGGGTCCTCATAAGTTATAATACGCACCACAGGTAAGCTTCACAAGCTTTATGCGCCCAAACAACATTGTTTAAAGTAATTTTGAACCATTATACTTAAGAAATTTTATATCTAAATTAGAAGAATCCGAAAATGATTTGTTTAAAAGGAAACTCATTTACTGATATTTTAAAATCCTTTTGCTTTAATTGTTTCATTAATTCCTCTTTCCGTCAAACTATCACGTTTCCTTTCATTCTAATGTCGTTCCTCTTTGCTGGAGTTCCCGACCTGGATTTCGGTTGCTAGGCAACGGCGTCCCCTCTCCCGTTTGTCGAGCGAGGCGAGAGAAGCTTGTTGAGGCGAGTTAAGCTGTCCTGCCTTCTCTCCGTTTCTTTTCTCCTATTCCTTCTTCCCCGCTCTGCCCTTGCATGTACTTGGCCGAGCCGGTGGGTTTCGGTTTCCCTATTGATTACTCCAAGTTCGCAGAATTAAAGAGGGGTTTCGGAAGCTTCGATTTTCTTCGCACGTTCATGTTCTGCTGTCCGGTTTCTGCTCTAGTTGAATTATGAACGGTGTCAGCATTTCTAGTGGAAAGACTTCAAATGGGCGATAGCCTTTTTACTGCTATGGTTGATTCTTCTTTAGTGCCGCACTTACTTCTTTTACATTAAAAGTAATTATTTACTAATTTGATTGTCAATATTTGAGGGTCCGAGCTCCTTATAGTTCTCTGGTTCATATTCTTACCCCGCGTAAAAGACTTTTTAAAGAGGGCTAAAAAAAGCATTTTAAAAAGATAAATAAGGTGCTTAAACTTCGAGTAAGCTACCTTGATATTACTGAAATGCAGAGTGGTTATAGTTGAATTTTCACTTTGAAAGCAATAGCACCCCCCCCCCCGAGCAGAAATGACATTGTACGAAATGCACATTAGCCAAATAGTTCACGAAAGAAATCGGTTAAAAATGTGTTTAATCATTTCTAAAACTTTTAAAGTTTAATACCACATTAAAAACCCTGATTTTTGACCACATTGGGGACTTTTTTTTATTGCTATTTCTTGTTTCCCAAAAAGTTTATTTTTCCTAGAAAAAGGACGGCTTGACCAACGTCCTGGGTCACCTATTTTTTTTTCTGCTGAAATGTGTCTTTCACTTCAATTTTCTAAAAACCTTAATTTTCATGAAAATTCTCCACCGTTAACACGATATCTCAAAAAACTATAGGACGTATTCACATAAATCAGCAAGTGTTTTAAATAATATGGCCAATGAAATGAACCAAAAGTTTTATGGTTGGGGAAATACTTTTTCATTCATAGGTATTTTCAGAAAAATTGAATTACAGTGAATTCATCGAAGAAATGCATATATACGTATAGTTTTACTCATAATTTCTTTGAATCTCAACATTTTTCTTAGATTTTGATTCATTTCATTCATTTTTATATTCTATAACTTGTGTACAAAGAAAAATAGAATTACTGCAGTCTTATGTAGTCTTAACCTTTTCGGTTAAGTTTCATTTAAATTTTTTACACATTTTCTTATTTCTCAAAATGTATTACATTTTTAATTAATTTTGTTGTATTTATATTATTTTGTATTATAATTAACAATACATGTAAAAGCCGTAGTTTTAAATTGTTAAAAGAATCAAAAAATTTCCTTCGAACGTAGTCTGATACCTTCAAAAGCCTGCTGAATGTCATGTCCACCATTTTCTGACAGCAAGCTCAATCGCTTTACGGCATTCTTAACAGCGGTCTTTGCACATCAAGAGGGAGGTTGTGCACATATAGGTATATTGCATCTTTCAGTTCCGTCAAACTGTTCAGAATGCACAATAAATAGTGCTTTTTGAGATAAGATACATTGAACATGCTTTGCAAACACATTTCAGAAATGGTTAAACACCTTTTTAATCGATACCTTCATGCCCTATTTTGCTCAACAATATTGCACGCCATTTCACAACAGGTGATGTTTTTTTTTTCTTTTCTTTTTTTTTTTAGGAAAAATAAATTTTTGTGACCTTTTTTAAACTATTGCCAAGTTTGATAACATTTGGTTCAGTAGTTTTAACTATAACCACTGTACATTAAATCTTTAGTTAAGTATCATTTAAATTCAAAAGCAGTAAATATGCTTACCATTGCCCGTCCAAGACGTAGAGGATTTCGTAACGACATTAAGTTAAATCGTTTGTCGTTAAATTTTAACTCCTGAAAAAATTTTTGGCAAGTATACTTACCGCTGAATTTTAGTTAAAACAACTTTATAAGATTTTTTTAGTTAGAATACTAGGAATCAAAATTCCATTTGTCACATTAAAATACGAAGTTCATTTTGCATTTATTAAGCTGACTGGATGGATTGCAACAATACATACAAATAAAATCGTTGCATTCTGATGTAATTTTATTAATAGCATCTGAGCAACGCCTTGAGTTAAGAAATAAACAAAAATATCTTAAGCTACAATATTCAATTAATCAATACTTCAAAACTAAAGTAAAACTTTGAGAAATTCCAACAGTACCGACAGTTTTTGTTCCTTTTTAAAAATGAGCTTGAATTTGAATTAAATAAAGTCAAAGGTAAATAACGATAATTTCATATAAGAATATCTTAGACAGTATTATCTTAAAATATTTATTAGTTAAAGATTATTTTTGTTTTTATTTCTGAGTGTTCGAGGTATTGATTTTATTTTAATATTATTTATTAACCTTTGGCGAATGAAGAAACGTTGACTATATTTGACTTTATTTAAATCTCAATTTCATGTAAATGATTCAGCGAAATTATCGTCTATTCAATGCGTATTTTAATTACTTTACATATACTTTTTTTTTAGTGCTTGACCCTTTACAATGGAGATGCTTAGCATTGCATGCCTAGAACTGTAGAAATATTTCTAAAATGAACCTAATATTATAACTCTTACTTTTACATATAATATTGAATATTCCATTAAATTTAGAGTTTGAAAAACGCTTACCCACATTTGCGCAAAATGAAACTTTTTGTTGGCATGCAATCCAATAGAAATTCTTTTTTACAGAGTTCTTTTATTCTACTACAGTTCCCTTCATAACAGGATAAGGATATAATTTAAGTATCATATGAATAAACATCTATTTTGTGGTGACTTAACGTTTCATTTGGTGAAATATCGTATAAAATTGGTACACATGTATTTATTTAAAGTTTTCAGTAAAATGTTTTAGCTACTGTACATAAATTTAAATATATATATAAATTCGGAATCTTTACTATTTCCAAGCTTTTATAAACGAGGATGTATGTTTTTTTTTAATCATAAGTGAGAATACTGTAAATTTTGAAGTAATCAAATTCCAGTTCTTTTGTAAGCAAAGTGGCGTTATTTTCGGAAAAATTATGTGATTATACAGGTATTAAATGAGGGTTTCTCTATAGCTCAAATAACATTTATTGCAAAGTTGGATTACAATTTTTTTTTAAATTTTCTTTTAAACTCCACAAAAAGTAATTTATTAAATTAATATAATTTTTCCGTGATATTTTTTCATATCTTTGTGGTATTCAAACATATCGCATCGTGATTTTCACTCTTCTTATTACTTTAAATTATCTTCTTAATAAATCATTATAAATACTTACTATTTATAAATTGTAATAGAAAATTATTAAAGAAACCATAATCAAAATTAAATGTTAACTACGATAGAGAAAAATGTCTAACAGGAATTTATTCTACTATGAGAAACTGTAATAGAAAATACCGAAGAACACAACATATTTTTGTATTGATGGTTAATTTAATTTTTGCATAATATAGATATATTTTTAGTCAAAAAATAAAAGACTTTGTCAATGTTTTTCATATATTAATATTGACATTTTTTTCTTATTATATATATATATATTTATCTTAAGGTATAAATTGATTGTCCTTATCCATACCGTTTCCGAATATATTAATCAAAATTAAGAACTTCTAAAAAAACTTGAAATGAAATTCCGTTAATTAATCAAAATTTAATACGTGAATATATTTTCTTTAGTTTGAAGCTCTTCAAATGTGTGCACCTGCAGAATAGATTTTTGTAATGGTGATGATCCCGAAAACCCTTATTGTCTTTATTTTCAGTATTAGTAATTGTATTTCATTTTCTTTAGATAAAATAATAAATAGGACTCTCTCAGTTAGCCATATTTATTGATTACCAACAAAATGAAAAATCTAATAATATTTAATTTCATAATACCCATCAGAGATTCTTTATTCAATTTAATCGAATTATGTAATTTATTAAAACAAATTTCAGCATTAAGTATAGATAGAATAAAAGATAAAATTTTTTCATTTTGCAATCAATGAATATTCTTTTATTTCTTCTTTCCCTTTAAAATCACAAGGTTTTAAATTTGCTTTTGCTTGCTTATTTTCTGATTTAATACACCTTTGATTTTATTTTTAACGATATTTTTATTCTAGAAAAGGACGTTAATATAAAAAATTATTACTCAATATGTTTTTTCATCTTTTTAAAAGCAATTTCTTTTTAGGTTTATTTCACCATTGCTATCTAATTTATTAATACTTCTCAAACTTTGAAAAAGGTTTTGATTTTTTATAATAATCTATGCAAACATATTCTATTTCAAGACTTTCGGGATCCTTTGCTGTTGAAAAGATCGTCAAAAGGAAAAATACTGTTTTCCTTTTATTTGAATGATATTTCAAATAATTTATTTCAGTCGTTTTTTTTAAAGTTTATACAATTATCAAAATAATAGAGTTGCATTTCAATTTTAGATTTCAACATTATCATTAATATTATTCAATATTAATTTTAATTTCACTCCATCTTCATTACTCTATTTTTATTTTATAATTCATTTCTATATTTCTACATTGTTTCAATGCTATATTATCTTCGCTAAACATAGAAATTTTATATTTTAATGTTCTTAACTTATTTTTTAATAATATACGATAAAAATATCTGAAATTCGTCATGATAAAATGATACAAATTTTATATTTTTAGAGAAAAAAATGATATTTGATATATTCTGGATTATAAAATAAATTATTTATCACAAACTGAATAAATTATTTTTTTAATTAAAAAGGAAGTTATTTTTAAAATTAAATGCTTAAATAAATAAACTCATTTCCATTTGAACGAATTCAAAATTAATAATTTTCTATTTTTTGGCGTTTTAAATGTGTTTAAAAATGTATCTTTTTAAATATTTTCACAAATTCAGATATAAATTTTCTTTTTTTTTATTTTCAACGAAATTCTTGTATTATCGACCGTTTATGTTATTATTTGTGATAGATAAAATTTAAAATAATAATTTAAATATGCCAAAATTTCTCCGTTGCTAAAATTGTATTTTTTTCTTTTAATTTGTCTCTTTTTTTTTAACAAAAAACGTATTCTTTTGAATATATTTTATAAACCCTCATCAAGCTCATTATTATGATTTTATATTATCTCGCAATAATTTAAAGAAATTTCTGAGTCGTTCATTTTATTAAAGTCTTTTTATATTTCGAAGATTCGGCATATTTGTAATTACATTCAATAAATGCCATTAGGTTAATATTTATTTGTTTCTCAATTTTCAATGTATTAAAGGCAATTCAGCCATTTAATGTTTTTTTCTTTGTATTAACATTTAAAAAATAATTAAAATTCGTGATATATGAAATCCTTTCACCAAGTTATCAACTTTTTGGATAATTAAGTATTATAGTGAAAAAATGAAGAGGATTTCTTTACCATTTTTAATAAAAGTTTAATAAGAAAAATATTAAAATCGTATCTTCAATACATTTACAGAATAAACTAATATTTATTAAAGTACTATACATTTCTATTTACAAGGCCAAAGTGGATTATATTTTAATAGAAAACTTTAGAGGAATTTAAAAGATGTAACAATTTATTGTTTACATAATGTGCTCCTTATCCTATTATCCATTATCTGCAACCATCTGGGAGCGTAAAACCGCATGCTTAACTTCTGAAAACAATGCACGCCGAGAAATGTAATGCTCATGGTGTGCTATGCTCCTCTTCTTCTTGCATACAGCCGACCATCCCGCCACCACTGAACGTAGCAGTATCGACAGGATTTGCTGGGGTCGACTGTGGCGTGCTATGCTATCTTTTATTTCCGAGAGATAAGTAATAGGATCACGAGAGATATGGTCTTTGAGGTATCTCCGCAACCAGATTTCAAAACGATTCACATAATGCGTTTTAGGTGCACTAGCACCATCTTGCATAAAATCTGTTGTTGGAACTAATCATTGTCGTTATAACATTTTCATATGGAGCCCAACCATCACACAGTGTCATCATATAGTTGGAAGTTTTAGATTTTTTTCCCCATTTATTTGATAGACCCATCATTTTATTCTGCAATTACCTCAATTTCATGAAAATCTGTTGAACAGTATTTGATGCAGTCGTCTCGAAAATGTTAACTGTAATTATGCTCATCCTGCATCATTTTCTTTAAAGCTATGCTCATGAAACTCGAACAAGCAAATAAACTAAATGAATAGTTCAGAATTTATAAAGAAAAAAAATACCGTGATATTTTTATGAACCAATATTAAAAAAGTAATTACTATTACAAAACTTTAAAAAGTTATAGGTTTTATGACATTTAAAGAAAGCAGCATTTGTGAACCGAAATCGAGGTGTAATTTCTTATTATAATTTAAATTATAACTCTTAAATTTGAAAATTCGCCCAACAAAAATAATTAACTACTTTCAAAATAGTTTTAGTCTATTATGGTTTCCTAATTCCAGAAATATTATCTATTATTTACTCTGAGTCGGATAACTTTTCCAAGCTGCATTTTGTTTGTATGACATTTTTATGCGCTTTTGTGTTCAATAGTTTTCACAAATTTTTTTGCACTGTGGAGGCATAACTGAAAGCAAATACTGTTATTTGACTTAGGCCTTCTTGTGTAAAATCAACATAAGATATGTCTTTTATTTTAATCGTTGTGATGCACTTTTCAACTTCTCACCTTTTATATGAAAGGAAAAGAATGTCTGGAATATATTTTCGAAATTCTGTTTAAATTTAAAAAAAATCACGTAGAATTATTAAAATAGTTGTTTGGAAATAAACCTGATAAAAGTTACGGTTTAAAATTTTAAAATGATTCTTTATTTCTGTATTTTTTGCAGGCATATATTTGGAGGACTCACTCTTTCTAGATGATAAATTGTTTATATGTCGTTATAGTCAGTGATAGTTAGAGGAAGATTAAACAAAATAGATAATTTTGCATATATTTATTTAAAAATACATCTAAATATATCACTTTGCATGCAAGAAAAAATATTTCTTAACATATGTATACTTTCTATCATTTCGTATGAGGACAAATTCAAACTTAAACGAAAGGTTTTCGGATTCTTTGCAGCTTCGTTGTTTTATTAGAAACTCAGATTTCAGATGCGATGAAATGATTATATCCACGAGTTAATAACAAGTTGTAACTTGTTCTGACCAATCAGAAAATGGAGATTTACAACAAATTTGAAATAAGCCGGGGGAAAAAAGGAAACACATAATGATTTGTCAAAAAATAATTTTCGATCTTTGGTGAATATCGAATAAAATTCTCTCCCTCTGACGCTACCTACAGGGGAATGCGCGGGCATTTGCTGCTTGCATTGAAAATGGATGCCAATCTACGGCAGCTCTCATCGATCCATTTTTTCGTAATTAATTCCACCGTGTATCGAAGAGACCGAGAAAAAATTTTATTCTACTTCCTTCCTTTCTTAATTTGCACCTCGGCGAAGCCATATGTTGTTTTATTACAAAGAAAAAAAAGAACTTCCTGTTGGTTCTACTCCATGTAGTATACCAGTTTTCTTAGTACTTTAATTATTAATACTTTTTTTTACTGTTGCAAACTTTAAATGAGACTCTACCAGTGCCTTAGTCCTACAAAATACGCATTGAGAAAGTCAAGCACTATTAAAGTATCCGAACATGTTCGATGCACTTTTGGAGAAAAATTCGGTGTAGACAAACTTTAACCATATTTCTGAGTATAGGACTCTTCAGAATTAGTAATAGGACGTCAATATTTGAAAGACACTTTACTTTAAATATTTGAAAGACACGAAACTTTTGAAAATTGAAATTTAATAGCATACATTTAAGCAAATTTTTAAAAAACTACAAATTGGCTACACCAAAAACTGTTATTCTCATTCCAACAAAACTTATACCAAAATAAACTACACAGTTTTCTCTAGGGAATGAACAACAAACTCGTGGTTCTAATAATAAATAAAAATTTTGCAACCATTCAAATATTTATCATGACATTTTTAGTAAAATTATGACATTATTCAAACACTAGGCTTAAATTAAAAACTACTCATTCGGTGAGTATTCTTTTAGTTCTTTCCTTAGAAAATTGTATAAAGACAAATTCCATCAATTTTCATTGTAATATGATTATTATATATTGAATTATTTAGTTTAACTTTTAATTTATTAACCTTTGTTAAAAGGTATCACAGATATAAATACCCTTAATCTGAAACAGTTCTCAACAAAGATATATTTAGGCCCCAATTTCCACAAAACAACGTTAAAATTCTTATCGGCATATTGTGCTTTCCTGAATTTACATGCGCATGCGTAAAAATATGGAAAAATAATCAGTCCTTTGTTAGATTTTGTTCACACTTATCAAGAATGCTGGTAATAAATATATTCGCACAATTTCGTTCCTTTATGATATTGTAAGTCCATTGACTGTCATGTAGACCGACTTATAGATAACGGTTTTTTTCTAAAATCAATAAAAAGTAAAGCTATGTGCAAAGACTTTACGTTATGTACCATGAGTTTATTCATTTTGTGATTATGTTCACAGACAAACGGAATTCCAAAACGATTATCTAAACGATTATCTCAAATGATTTACTATAAAATAAATTAAAAATTAAGTTTTTGAGTATTGCATTTGCAAGTAGGGAGAAAAATACAAGCACTCAGGTATCGAAATCAGAGACCCAAACAAGACTTTAGAGGCATTAAAAGGTCATTAAATGTTTATAAGTAATGCAGAACAATTTTTATAAACAAGTTTTCTTCTATTTCTAACCGGCAAAATACCTCGACTTAAAACTTATTACGGGACACAACAGCAACAGCATTAGCTCTCCAGTTGGAGCTCTCCAGTTGGCAACTTAAAATCTCCTTACGATTACATGTGTGCTAAAAACTTTATTATACCTGGTTCTAAAAAATTAAAAATTAAAACTTGCGAGCATAAACTTAAAGTGGTATTAAATACTACAAGAGGAATTTAAAAATTACATCGAATCTCATTAAGATTTACTTACTAAAATATAAAACGCAGACGTGAAACTGCCTTTGTGTAAGTTGCTCCTACAGTAACATCTCGAAATGATAGCCATCTCAGAATGCCATTAGTCTTAGTTCTGAAGAGAAGATGGAACGAGCGCAGAAAAGCCACTCCATCTGAGCGTCCTCTGCCGAGTCTAAAATAGACACTTTACTCAAGCAAGCGTCGTTTTTCTTACCTCATGCATATTCCCGTTCCCTGCACACTTTCATGTACGGGAGAAATTCGGGTAATATCATTGGTTCGCTCCTTCGGTGACATCATGCCTGCTCTCGCTTAGATTTTATTTGAAACATATATCATTATCTTAATTAAAAACATATTGAGTATGTGGAAAAAAAGACCTATTCAGGTAGACCATTAGCAGGTAGAGAACAAATCAATAATGAAAACGCAAACTTGCAAATATTCTGTGAAAATAAAAAACCTGATTTCTTATATAAATTGTATTGAATGTAATTTAAATTACATAAGTCAAATTTGCACCGAACTTAATCTAAGAATTATTAACCATAGATCTGTTTCAAAAAAAACTTTATAAAAAACTAGATTTCTGACTTTTAACTAGAACACTTTCAATGCCATGTCTTCAATCATATTAACATCTACGTACTAGAAGACAAGATTAATGACTTAAACAAAAAACTAGACCTCGAAAATATTTATATTTGTAACATAAATATTTCCTTATGGTCTGAATAATAGATTAAATGGTGAAGGTTAAGTGGATATAAAACATTCTTGTATCTATACCAAATTTAATATTTTAAGAAAAATTTTGAAAACCGAAAACTTTAGTAAAATTTTAAAAGAGGTTAATTTTCAAATTATATTTGAGGCGTTGCAATATTGAATATTATTGAATTCTAGATTATTCTAGATTATATTATATTATATGAATTATTAGAATTATTATATGAATTATTAATTAATATTATAGATTATATGAATTCTAGATTATATTATATTATTGAATTCTAGATCATAAAAGCGAAAACATTCACAAAATTAGGAAATATATTTTTGGTCTTAAAAAAATAAAATTAAATGGTTAAGAAATAATAAACTCGATGATATAAAATTTAAAAATTTTTACCCTAAATGTGTAATTCCAGATCTTATTAAATTTAAGTTTCATATTGAAAAAAAGAAACAATTTATTAATCAATAATGTAAATAATTTAAACAAAGAATTCTGTGTAATGAAATTTTTGGATATTGACTATGAAGTATTAAAGTTACCAGAAATTATGCAGATTAACAAGTTTTTTCTTTCTTTAAAGTTTAATACAATCGTTTCAATAGCATTCAGTTATTCAGCAACTTTAAAGAAAAAAAATCTGCAATTATAATTACCATAGTAAAAATTTAAATAAAAACAGCAGAATAGATGCCATTGTTATAAACAAATTTATAAAGATTATGTAGATGCTGAAAAAGAGCATGTAATAACGGGGGATTTAAAAATTATAAATTCTGGCAATTTAAGAGATCTAATGAAAATGGGAACTAAATTTAGACTAAGCGAAAGATTAAACAGTAAAGAAAGCTTAGTTTCTATCGGGCAGGACTCAGTATTTTTTATTTCTAAATTATCTAGGGAACAACATTAACCTCCCCAGGGGTTTCGAAGAATGGAAAATTAGGATATGAGAAGAAATTAAAGCAAAGTATAATGCGGGTAAAGTGAAAACAAAAGAGCGGGGAATTTATTATATCAAATCATTAAAAAAAGAAATAAAAAATTTAAAAGAGAAATTTACTATCACGGTAATAGATAAATCTACAAATAATATCTGAATAATGTGTAAACATTGCTATAAAGAACTGTTATTCAGTGAATATAACTCCAATGTGACTTACGACTTAGTTAATAGTAGTAAAAAGGAGCTGGAAAAAAAGATGCTAGTTTTTGCTAAAAAAGCTAAAATTAAAACATGCTCTTTAAAGTAACCCTATTTGTTTCCAACTATAAAATTTCATAAAAAACCAATCAAATTTAGATTCGTAACCTGCAGTACAGGCAATTACAATTACTACTTAAGGAAAAATTTCATTGAATACCTGAAAATTATCCTACATAAAATTAAAGATGAGAATAGCTTTGTTATTAATAATAACAAAATTTCTTTTGAATTTTTAAAAGGTAACAAAATTTATAAAATTAATACTTCTGAGTTTGAAAATTTATATATCAACCTGCCCCATGAAAAATTAATAAAAGTTTGCACTCTTATATATGACAAATATTTAAATAAAGACATCATCTCGAAGCTACTTATCTGTATTTGAGAATCGAAATTGCTAATGATAAAATAATAGTTCGTATTTATGATAAAAGAGACACATTCAGATATAATATAATTAAACTCTGTAATGATCACTTTAATCTTAATTCTAAAATTTTCAAAAATTAAATTTTCTTACAATTTAATAAAATTAAAACAATTTGTAATAACAAAATTTCATTTTTAAAGGCTACAAATACTTTTAGTTTAAATTTAAACAATAATGATTTTCCCAAAAACTACTGCTATATCAATATTTTAATAAAAACAAAACGATGAGATATTAGTAAAATAGATGGCGCTCAGAAACTCGTTTACCTTTTTTTCTCTGCCTGAAACTGTATTATAAATGGAATGGCAATTGGGGTGATATTCTTCTCCTGTTGCTGATATGTTCTTTCCCTTTTTGTTTTCTTATTTATTTGGGTGGTTCGTTTTAATTTTTGATAGAACATTCTTAAGTAGTTTTATTTTATACACTTTTGTTTAATTTGGTGATATTTTTAATGCTGCTTTGTTTTTGCCTTTTTTGCTGTTTGAAGTGGCGTGTCTCTTTTGGCTTAATTTTCGGGTCACTAAAAGTCAATACTATTTGATACTGTCCGATTCCTCACAGAAAAAACGTATTTCTGTAATCCTTGCCTGAGGGTCTCCATTGAAAAAGTCTTCTGGCAGGATTCGTTTTCTATTTGTTGTAATTTTGATTCTATTGCATTCCTTCTTACTTAGATTATACTATTAATTAATGTATCTGAGTTACATTGTTATTTGCTATCTATATTTTTCATCACAATTTTTCACTTAATAATATTTTTCTGTTACTGAAATAAGAAAATATTTGACTGTGTCATGAATTTACATAATTTTTATTTGATATGAATGGAAATTGTATCTATGAATCTCGCATCTTTCGTAAAACGCCTTCTTCAACCGCACTTTGCATACTGACAAAGAAAAAAATATATAATCAATTATTTCTAATTATAAATATTACTTAATTAATTATTAATTAACTGAAAATCTGTCACTTTCCAAAATTAACTTTGGAGAGAACTTTCTTCAAAGAAATATTTTAATTTCAAAATTCAGAATTTTAATTTTTTTAACAGTAAATTGATTCTTGTCCAATTTACCACAGTTAAATCGTTTTCGATAATCGTAATTTTTTTTTTTTAATTTAATGCAGATAGTTTTAGCAGTAAGGCACTGACCTATTCTGCCATAAATTTTTGAATTTTCTATTTATCTTTGGGAATTTAATTGAATTAAATAAGTAATGATTTCTAAAAATCTGAAAGAAAGGATAAAATTGTTATGACCTTTATCTTCCAATGAACGCAAATAAAAAATTCAATCATTCATATGGTGCAAAACAATAAAAGGATTGTTTGCATTATAATTCATCCAAAATTAGATTTAGCATTAAAAATATTATCCATAAATGTAATCGAAGGTATAGAAGGCTAACAGTTAATAATTTATGTCTAATTTCTAAAAAAATAGATTGCTTATATAGTAGTAAGTTGTTTTAGCACTTCCATTGAGAAATAATACAATCATAGTGTTTTTATCTGAGTTGAAATTTGTACTCTCACATCAAGGAAAATTAATTGGGTAAAATTAGTGTTTTGGTGTACATTTACTATCAAAATTCGTTTTTGATACTTAGCAGATTCTTTATACTAGTCAAAAGTAACATACTCTTAAATCCCAAAATTTCAAGATCTCATTTATTTCAAAGATGTGTTTATTGCACAACTGACATATTTTCTGTTCCATTTATCAATAATCAAAGATTTAGGATTGTTGCAGTGATTCCAATTTAATCCTGCACAACATTCTTTCTTTTATTGTTATTTCTCAGTGGCTCAAACTTTTCTAAATTTATTGAAATGTAAATAATTTAAAATTTTAAAATAGTTAGCAATTTAAAAATCAATTTAGAAATACTAATTAAATTTTTTTACCACAAAGCTTTCCGGTAAAAACATCTGCAACTTTATTAAACGTAATAGTTTTTTTTAATGTGAAAAAATTTTAATAATACAAATATGAGTTGCTGAATAGTGAAATGTTAAAAATAAATTTATCTCTCCCTCCTTCAGCAATTTTTAATTAACAGTCTTTAAATATTCTTTAAATAAGTACCAAAAAGTGTTTTTAGTAATCTCAATAAATCAATTTTTCTCGGAGTAAGAAAAAAGACCATAAAACAGTAATATTCAAAAGGAGCAAAGAAATTTGCAAAATTCTAAGAACAGAATATTAAAAAATGCATGAAATTTTATTACTAATCACAGATGTCAAGATTCAAGAGTTTATTTTGTTATATTTATGATATATTTGAGAATTAGATTAGATTTTTTAAGATTTTTTTAAAAATTTATTTTTTCTTACTCAGTTTCAAATATTTCTTGTATCTTACCTGTAATATCATTTAAAATATTGAATGTACCTGCTTTAGTTTCTTTTTTTCCTAGTTCTGTATTACTTCTAGTATAAAGAAACATTAACAAAATTGGAACAGTAACTTTTAACTTTTTAAAATTATTGTTTTGGTTAAGAATTTTTTGTTTCTACTCATGTTAGTGTTAACCAATTTTAATATCTTAACAGTCCTGTTTATAACTGAAAACCCCATTCACACACAATTAATTGAACAAAAAAAGTTAAAAAGCTAATGATATATTTGATAGCCTACTTTAAAAATATTAAGTTAAGCTATAGAATACCTTTATTTTTCGAAGCAGTATAGTTTATAGACAACTAAGAAAAGCAGGAAAGATATTTTTTGCTTAATTAGTCTATCATGAAGGAATCAAGCATTTGATCCCTACTTCAATTTATACCCATGTTGATGAAAACTCATACATAGAAGACTTTATACAAATAAATATATTTGAATCAAAATTGTACTTTTGGCGTTCTATAATTGTTTCTCGAGCAAAGTACTTTTCCGAACCAAAATACGATGTACTAAGCAATGCTTATTTATTTAGGTATTTTGTTTAAAAAGTAATGTTTTATTTTTGGGGATGGTTTCCGGCAGTAAAAATACATCCTGAAAATTCATGAAGTTTATAACATTCTGCTATACTTCAGTACACCTTTCGATTGAAAGCTTTTGAACTAGAGAGGTGATAATTGAAATTTAATCGATAAGTGAAGACCTAAAGCAATCGAATACTTGAAGACTCAGTTATATTGCAAAAGAAAGGCCATCCAAAAGAAGATTTACTAGAAATATATGTAAAAGAATTACTATAATTAATTCAGAAGAATTCTAATTAAAATTTATGACCAAATAGTTTTCGCGCATTATAAAGCAATTTAGAGTCTAATAAGCATGATTTAATTTCGTAAGGACCCTTTGGCAATATAATTACTTGCTTCAATGTTCCGAAATCATTCGTTCACAAATGGTTTTAATTCAGTGTCCATATAAGCAATTTTCAAATAGCCAACTAAATTTTTAAAAAATGTTTTCATTCCTCTTCACTGATAAGATAATTTGTTTTAGTAGAAAAGAAATTAAATTGAAAGTTATCCTAAACGAAATGATTAAAAAGAACAAACCTTTTTAACACCTTTTAACTGCTCTAATGCTAAGTTTACCAGGGTTTTTGAGCCGAGAATCCTTCAATCAACTGAAAAAAAGTGGATTTCAATAATTTAGAAATGATTTTGAAAACATGATTTTTTCCTAATTTTAAATTCAATCTTATCAATTAAATGTTACACATCAGTTTCAAGTGTAATATTGCTGTGGGAAACTGAAAAAGAAAAACATCTATAGGCAGTTGTTTCTTCGCCCTTGATGATCTAGACTTGCAATGATTTTGGCTTCATGAAACACTTGCAGTTGCAAATGTAGAAGGGAACAACAAATTAAGTTTTATAGTGAGAGGAATTTCTTAGAGTATGATTATGGATTTTGTATCTTGATATTGGCAACGACATAAAAAAGTGACCGAGAAGTTTATTGAAATTTGGAAGAATGGCAGTGGAATCTGAAGTTGAAAGATAATTTTTTATATAAAAATGACTTACATAATTTAAAACTCTTATTACAATAAGTTTGTTGAATGACTACGTTCTGGCGGAAAACTTATGAGCATCTCTCCTAAAAAAACATGAGCATATCTCTCAAAAAAGGATTCATTTACGAGAGAAATTTCAAAAGCATTACTTCACCGCTCACTATATGTTTGGAAACTTTTTGGTCGGGTTTTCCAATTTCTGTCATTAAATATAACATCTTCTTCATCGAATTCACCTATTTAATTTCGTACGAAAACTCATGATTCGTCGATATTGCATAAAAGGTCATCTGCCCATTCAAGAAATATTGCAAATTAAAGCTCCCAAACTCAACAAGTGCCGAAAAGTCTGTAACTTTCCACACCATATTGCAAGCGTAGCTAGCTAATCAGTATTTTCTGCCATTATTATGCAATTATAATTTAAAATTGTGTTTATTTTGAGTAGATTTATTTCAGCTTAAATGTCTCGACATAATTATATTAATGCCATTAAAGTATTCGTATAATATATTACATTCGCAATTTCTTTAATATGATAGACGAAGACGTCTTGCCAATAAGTTTAATTTAATCGTGTTAACAAACTTTGATTACTACATCTAGGCACAATCTATACTTACAATAAAGCTCACTATGTGTGTGTGTGTGTGTGTGTGTGTTGGCGCTCTTCAGGCCAGACCATTGCGCCGTCAGCTACCGAATTTGGTATATCTTGGAGGTCGGGAATGTGCACCTCGGAGCTCTTTTTCGGAATTTTTGATTAGAGTTTGAATTAATTAAAAATTAAGCAAAATTTCAATGTTTTCCGCTATAACTTCCGAAAATATTATTGCCAAAAGATGATTTTTACATCAAATTAAAGATAAATAAAAATAACTTTCTAATGGTATCAATGTTGTAACATATAAAGAAAGTTTCTACTTTTAACGAATTTTTAAAGAAATATTTTAACGATGTTTTACAACAATATATTTCGGACGAAACAATAATATTTTACAACAAACGAAAAACGGGTAAACGAGCAAAGGGGAAAAGTAATTTTTATTAAAGCGTTGCCATAATATTGACAGAAGTTTAAATTAGAAAAGAAATTAATTACAACTGCAAATCAAATTGAAAAAAATGAAACTTTCAGCAAGTGATTGAATGAAATTAAATAAATATCGAATATTATTTATTCTAAAAATAAAAATAAATGCAAGGCAAAGGTTTTTATGACCATTTGAAATCTATATCAATAATTCGATAAATCAGCTTTTTGTTTACGGTAAACATGTTTGAATTTATACTGGGTACGTATTTTAATTTTTAAATCATTAGCAAGTGGCATACATATTGTTTAGTACTGTTAACTTGGACTAAATAATTATAATAATATTATGAATAATTAAATTTTATGTAACTTGAGTAAAAAATGCGTTGATGAATAACTGTTAGATTTTTTCATTCTTTGCTTTGTGAGCCATATTTAATAAAATATTTTTACCAACATTTGAAACAAAAGTTGTTACTTCAATTCAACTTTTAAATAAATCAATAAAATTAACTAATTTATAAAAAAAGGAACATTTTTATTAAAAAGTGCTGTTTTAGATCTTTTTGTCTACCACCTTAAAACAAATATACCAATTCCTGGCCAATCAATGTCCGGAATTACTCAAAGACTGATTATCAAATGAATATGTGTTTGCGTATACGAATGAATACTTGTGCGTGTGTGTGTGTTAGGGCACTACACACCAGACCATATGATCTAGAGATACAGCACTTGGTATACATACATTTAGTTTGGAAGATGAAAAAGTATGTCTAGACGGAATTTCTTTGAAATTTTAATTGATTAAAATTACGCTAACATTTGGATTTTTTTTTGGAAACTCTTAAAAATGTCTGTTTTGTCACTGATAACAATTATTTAACCTATAAATCCAATTTCTATTTTAAAAAATTTATAATCGTATTTTTTAACAATTAATTTCTTACAAAATGAAAGTAGAGTTTAATCTGCTAGAGCACGTTAAGAGTGTACCAGTACTTTGTCGTCATTTTTACAAAAACCCAAACTGACTAACTTAATTATTGCAAATTAAACCAAGGAAAGTGTGATGTTAGGCACGTGTTTAAAAAAACAAATATAAAATACATGTAACAAATATAAAATGTGATATTTTCCATATCATTCCAATACAGCTTAATGCAATCAGACATATATATAGTGCAGTGAACCAATAATCGTAAGGATTCTATAATAATACGAATCACATGACTATCAAAGTTTAAATATATTTGGCTGAGAAGTTATAAAAAGAGCAACGCACATAAATATTTTACTGAACATTTTAGAACGCATTACTCCTGGCGAATCAGCTGGTCGCTAAAGGCGGCTTGTAAAAAACGCTACTGTTATATACGAATAAAAAGTTGTCAAATAATTATAGGCAATTCTGGTTTGTAAACTAAATTTTAGAGAAATGAAATCGCTACGTTGGCAGTGAATATCGGCGATTGTTGAGACTGTAACAGAGCATTATTTCTAAAATTCTAGAAAGAGAATGGGCAGGTCGTCTTTACTTTCAATAAAAATGAATATTCATGTATTGGAGCTCTACAGACTAGACCGTTTGACCAAGAGCTACAAAATGTGTCAAAGTTTAAGTTCTCATATTTAAAATTTTTCCTTTTTTTTAATTTTTATGTTAACACATAAACATAATTTCAAAATTGTAATTTTCGGACTTAGAAAAGGTCTGAAATGGGGAGATTTGTAGAAAAAATTTAAGATTAATTTATAAAGTTAATGCATATGCTATTTATTACTAAGTACTTATTATCGCCAGTCCATCGAGAATTTAAGCGAGAAAGTTTGAAAATATTTGCTCTGGTGTTTACCTTACAATGCGCTCTGCCTTTGAATTCGCAGTATTGATAACAAGTCAAACATAAATTTCTTTCAAACAGAAACCTTTGAAGTTTCAGAAAAAAACATTAGTAAATTTAAATTTAATTTGTATTAGGTCAGTGGTCATGTGGAAAAATAAATATCAGGTTAGAAAATTTAGTAATTCTGCTCCCGAGAGAATTTTAAAAACAGAACGCGAAGGGAAAAAGATAAACAGTTTTAAATCAAAGCGAGAAATAGTCAATTGAAATCACTTTTTCTTCATAAATGGTGATATTCTTCCATTTGAGAAACTGAAAAGTGAACAAATATAGAATGTGACTGAATGTAGTAATATCATTGTAAATTTTTATGGTAAAATAAAGGAACAGATTAAATTCGTATGTTCTCGCATGTGATATATACAAAGGAAAATGTACTTCAATCTCTAAAAAATGCTGATGAGGCTGCACTTTTCAGACTTCCATGAGTTCAAGAAGCGTATTTTGGAAATGACAACACGATAGCTGAAAAACGCTTTGAGACTACAGACGGATGAATCTCGGTTTATGGATTTAACACTGAATTCAAAGACTTCTTTCAAATTACGAACGAATTGTATACGGAGAGTGCCTACATGAATGGGTGCTCATGATAGGGATAAAAGAAACATTTTTGTAACTTCGCTGTTGAGTATCGCATCTACACAAATTTAGTGTCGACGGAAATGACTCGGAGGATACGGATTTGCTGAAGTAGACAAACTGATGAAAGGAGTTAATTAATCTTTATTTCGAAAATTTGCCATTGCAGTTATAATGTTTTTTTACTTAATCGATTTGTCGTGAGGAAGATAACTCAATAAAATGTCATTAAATTATGATGATAAATTAAGGAGAAACAGGGTTTATAAAAGAACTCTTGCAATGTTTAATGTATCTTAGGAACTTTCAGCGATATCTAGAAAACTATTATTTGAAAAAAATCTTTCATTCAGATAAAATAAATTACCATATTTTTCAAAGTCAAGATATAAATGAATAAATAAAGCAGATTTAATACTTTTATGAATTTTTAAAGATAAATTTGAGGAAAATGGAAATTCTAATTTAGTAAAAAATTTACTTGCGAGCAAAGCTGGTATGTTTAATACTGTAATCCAAAATATCTTATGAATATTCGAAATATTAACAATAATTGTAAAATTCCCACTTTTTAAAGGACTATATATTGAAGTTATTTATAATCAAAAATTTAAATTTATGAAGCCGCTCATTATAAAATCACAGTTAACTAAATATTAAACGAATTCTCATGTCCGATAATTTTAATTTAACATGGTTTATTTTAAAAAGTTAATGTTTCTTTTCCCATTGAAAAAAAATTGACTATTAGAATGTTTAATTAATTATGTTTTTAATCTGTGGTTATTCATTACAAGTAAATATCAAGATATCAAGAAAATCTGTACTAATTCATACCATTCAGTAAATTGATTAATGCTAAATTAGGGAAATAAATTAGCACCTATTTTTTATATACTCGATGATTTAATGTGCATTCATTCGTGAATTTCTTTAATTAGATGAAGAATATTTAAAAAATATCGTTAAAAGTTTCCACTCAGAATAATGAAACAATTCACCTACCTTACTGCAATTCTTTCATGAAAAAACATTGTTTTCGACTTTCTAGTTCGGTGTAATGAGCTTATTTAGATGTTGTGCTCAGCTCAATTCGTTTGCATTTATTCCTCGCGATTACATCTGCTGTTGCATAAGAGAACGAATGTCCATCACTCGGCCATTCTTGCAATAGGAAACTTGACGAATGCTCGATCCGATTCACAACCATTTCCTTATGAAGTTCATCGCTAAATAAGCCCATTAAATTTAAAATTTTAATAAACGCTGACAATTTCATTGCCTTCAAAAGACTGATGCATTCGTATTTTCGCTATCTTAAAGAGAAAAAAAATTTCATTCTTCATAAAAATTAAGATTTATGTTGATTTTCTTGTATGGGATCAATAAAAAAGATTAAATGACGAATTAATTTTAAAATAAATGAAAATATTTGGCATTTCAATAAAAAGAAAAGAGTAATTTTATATTTCAAAAGCATCACTTATATTAAGGATAAATCTGAATCACATTATTTTTACTCCTTCGAAATTCCTGGTATAAAGTTCTTCAAAAAAAGTCTAACTTTTCAAGAAATAAGCTGAGATTTACTTAATATGCTGTCACCGGTGGGTTGCTCTATTTCGACAGATTTTTCAGTAAATGAAGTTCATTGTATCTCGTGAGCTGAACGAAATTTGATAAACATAAAGAAATCTGATGGAGTATTCAAATATTGCGATTTCCCTCATGAAAAAATGAAAAGACAGTGGCTAATTGACTCAGTAATCGATTTGTCCTCCTCAACAATCATGTTCCTTTAAACTATTTCCATCGACAGCAATTTTATGAAATGCTGTAATAAATAATCAAGTTACGGACATGTTTTTCATCTGTTCTTTAGTTGACGACTGTACCTGTGCTTGTGACTGCAATGTTAGTTTTTTTTTTAATATTTGTTTAATTTTGCAATTGTAAGCATATAATCATATTCTTCATCTGAGTTTTGTATTTAATTGCATTTCAGGGATTAATCTTCGCAAATTCCAATCTGAATTCCGTGAAAATTCTAGATTAACGTCAAAAACCACTATTTTATATATATCAATCGCCCTGGGGATTCAATTAATGCACAAGTAACAGTTTTTGCTACTCCACTCCAAAGCACACAGCTTTCATATGTGGAGTGTCATAGATTTCATAAATCATACATTTCCTTAATGGCAATGCCATTAATGCCTTGAAAACATTTTATTTCAAGGATTGTACGGCAATTTACAGCACGGATAATTATTGGAAATATAAAAAATTATACATGCCAAATTTTTAAGGAGGTTACTGGAACTTAGATGCTTGGATGAAGTATATAAATTCAATACTTCAGAAAACTTTCTCTTTAATGGGATCAGTTTTTATGGATAGACAATGAAGATGCTAATGGAAACGGCTTATCCTATCTCTTTGATCAATATATTTTAATATTATTGAGAAATTATTAACTATTGAAAAATTAAAATAAAATATAAGGAACAGTTTTAAGCGCATAGAATTAAATATTTAAAATTATTAATTTATTATTATTTGTTATCCAAAATAATTAAATTTATTTCAGACAAACCGGAATCAGAAAACCGGAAAGCACATGTTATTTTGTATAGATTTGTCAAAAAGTAGCACTTAATTAGGAATTTAAGAAAATAACTTGATTTCAAAGTGAATCAACTTCATGACTTAATTTAAATTTCAAAACTAACATTTTACTAGTTTTACAGAATTAGAAATATTGCAATATTGAAGATTCTTGTATAAAGCTAGCAGACAAATTTCTCAAGAACAATGATTTTTCGAAAAGAAATAGTTACATTGAAGTGTAAGTTAATGTAGATTGTGTGAAATTTATTTTCCTATTTCCCCTTCTTTGCCTGAGACCCTTTTTAACAAGCTATTCAATTATGCTTTCAGCTATTTTTGTAACTTCAAGCGGATATGCTTTCTCACCTTCTTTGGATTATTATTTCTCGTCTACAGTTCACATAGCAATTACATAGTAGGATCAGTAGGATACTTTTTGGTAGGAAACGTTGCTTACAGATTTTTAACTTGATGAATTGTCATTTTTCCTTATAAAGGATGTTGTATATTTTATTTTTCCAAATTGTGATGTGTTTCAATTCTCTTAGTTATCGTAACTTATTTTCTTTTTTTCTCTTAAATTTGGTTAGTTTCTAAATATTTTTTACGGAACTCATGGATGAAACATAATTTTTATATTCTGATTTTTTTTATGTATACTAACTTTCTTAGACCTTCATTTCCCGTTATTTTCCTGTCTTGAAAGATAAAATATTAAATTTCATTTTAACTTCTCACAAAAAGAAAGTTAATAATAAATCTGATTTAGAATTCCGCCTAAAGGTTCCTCGAAATACTTGGTCTGACAACTTGATATTTCAGGTCTTATTCTGTTTGATATTTATTTTGATGCTGAACTAAAGCCCTTTTTTTATTCTCAATCATTTTTCTTTTGACTGAGTAATCCATCTTATTTACATATATCTTCACAATGCTCCCCAAATTTTCATTAGAATTTTCTTTGTAAATTTATTTACAAAATGGAATTTCTTCAAAAATACAAAATTGTATATTTCTTTTTATAACATTTTTATGCCTTACATTAATTGCTTGGAACAAACCGGCGTATTCTATAAAGGTCTGGATTTTGGAAGAAAATTATAAATAAGCAGCAATCCAACCCCTTTCAATTTTTCAGCAGTTATCTCTTTAATAAAGAAGGAAGTTTTTAAGAAGGAAATATTTAGTCTCAGTAAGATTATATATCTAGCATTCTGTATGCGTTTAAGATAAAATGAAATGACTAGTAGAGTTATGTTCGAATTCTGTAAGCCTCTAAAATTTCTAGCAGGAAATTTCTAGCAACGTGATGTTGCTAAATTTCTTATAATTCTTACGGTAGTACTCAAGCGCTTTGTACATGCACAATATTTCTAGTACAGTAATGCAAATGAATTTGACGCATTTCCGAATTCGCAATTTTCATCCATTAATTTAAAGAAGCTTCAGTGATGTAAAAAGATAGGCACATCCATAAACGGTCATAGATGGATAGTCATATAAAAATGTATGTTTGTCGGAATTTTGAAGATCAGAAACATCAAACAAGTTCAAATCTTTAAAAATTTTTATTATTTTCTCTTCGTATACAAGAAAATAGGTAATTTCATAACTAGTGCTCGCTACTCGTGGCATCCAAAGCCTTGTTCAGTTTTATACAGGAAAAGGTTATAGCTCCTTCCTTAGGTACCCACACAGCATACTTTGCTCTTAAGAAGTCTCCAAGGTAGTCCTTTGGAAGTCAAAAGGCAATGATGCATGCTCAAAGCACTGCAAAGAGAGTTTAAGGCAAATATGCTTAATCACAGCCTGAAGATTTTCCTTCTCGGAAGTCGGAGCGAATCAGAGTCATATCGGTAGGTTTTAGGAATTGAGATCCGGGGCATTTGCAGGTTCAGGAACATTTTGAGTTACCATTTTTCCATGATGGCAAGATGATTTCACCAGTATGCTCATAAGAAATTACGGTTTTTTTCCGGAATAAAAAAAGTATTTTTCTAAGTTTATTTAATTTAATTTTTTTTCAGTATTTTTCAATTTGATTTTTAAAGTGATATAAGTCCAAAGGTAATTCTTTATCAATATGCGAATTTCTTATTTCAAAAACGCTTTCTTAGTAAATTCAGCAGTTCATTCAAGGAATGATCTAATTTTAGGATAAAAAAGGTTTTTCGTGAAATAATTTTTCTTTAAATATGAAAATTAATTTTTTGTAACGTTGTTGTGAATATGTGACGACATAAAGAGTTCGTTCCTTGAAACTAAGCAACATTTTCAGTATATATAAGAAAATGAAAATAAATAATGCAACTATTTCTTCACAGGATGAAATGATAATGTAAATGCATGTGGGAGAGATATATCTAAGTTTTAGAATACGGAACTTTAGTTTGTTTAAGTTTTGGAGTTCCCCATTTTCTTAGCATACGAATTAATCGATTAAAGAAACGTAACTATTACATGAAATGTATAGGTGAGCAATTAAGTTTTATAGAAAAAATATATATATATAATTGCTTATGTACTCAAAAAAATCCTCTTATTCGCTATAAAAAATTCTTTTAACAGACTTTATTTTTGAAAAAGGTATTAATTCATAAACTTTAAAAGCGTGATACTATAAATTAAATTTTTTAATGCTATGAAAGCGTTTAGTAAAGGCGCTTCCTTTTGGGATTTCTGTGAAAATTTTAGAAAATCCTTTTTTTATCGAGGACTTATATATTTCATTAAATAACTTCAGTTTAAATTCGTTTCTTATTTATGCTTCGGTTTGAAAGTGGGCTAAAATAAATATTGAAATGGTTGTTTGAAAATCGTAATGTTTTGGGAGTTAAAATTTCTTTGATATTAGTGCTGGATTTTAAAAAACTACTAACTCTTATGAATTATCACAAAATCAGCTTTTATTGAATTGTTAAAATTCCAGGTAAAGTTTTTTTGCTGATATCCATGTGTATATACGTTTCATTGTTTATAACAATTTATTCAAATTACTTTTTTAATTTTAATTTTGAACATATCTAGGCACAATTTATTAAAACTCATTCTTTCGAAGATAATTCCCAATAAAATATTTTTTATCTTAAATTGGTCTTAACATCTCTTCCTCATAAACAATGTAAATAGATACTAAATTAAACTAAAATCGCTGAAAAACCCTCCTTTTCAGGAAAAGAAAATTAATGAGGTTGAATGATATCAATGCCGCTCTCATTCAATCAGTTTTATTACATTAAAGGAAGGCGTGGAAAAGGCTTGAAATAAAATAGTTTATTGTGCATGGCATAAACACCAAAGAGTAAATTAAGTTTTAATAACTGGACTATAAGATAATTAAATATAAACAGTAAATGCTTGATGTATTAGGAATATTGTATAACTATTATAATAATTCATTTATCACCAGACAGATGAAATTCTGATTTAAAAAAATCAATTTAGGGGTAGAAAGTTTTTAATTATTAACTGCCAGATAATTAAAGCTTGAGTATGTGTTTTCTTCTGCTGCATAATATTTGTGATTAGAACTGATTAGAAATCTATTCAACATTTTGAATTTCTGTAATACTTCTTATATATAGACAAAAATTATTTTCCCAGCTTAAAGTAGGAAAAAAAATGATACAGCGGTGGTCGAATTAAAATAAAAGATTGATAAGAAACAAAAGATAATTTTAAAAATATTTTCGAAATGATCAAAAGCATTTTAGACTAAAAGGCTCTATTATGATTCAAAGCAAAACATTCAACTTTTTCCAAGTAAATATTAATATAACTGCATACAGATCGGATTTTCAGAATTACTGGCAAAGGTCGCCCCTTTTATAGGTGTGAATGATATCAAGACCAGGTATTTGACAACCCTTTCACAAATTTGAGATCCAGCAGCAGTCATTTTAAAATAATAGTAATAAAATCATTGATTGTATTTTCAGTGCCACGGTTTATAATAACATCCATTTAATAGTTTCATCCTATTGGTTTTTCGATCAATTTTTATGAGAGCATTATATAATCTTTAACACGAAGTTAAATGTAATATAAATTTATTAAACTTGAAAACACATGTGTAATAATATGAAATAATCTAAAATAACTCCTAAAAAGGGTACAATGCCGAATAAATTTTTCGGAAGAATTTACTTTAGATTGAATTCTTTCTCTATTCTTTAAATATATAGTTTTCGTAGGTATTTTATGGATCTTGTAAAAACATACGGATCACAGGAAAAGAGCTATTAGAATTAATTTTGGAAAGTATTGCCTTTTTCATCGATAATTACACTTGTATTTAAACCGTAGCAATATTTTAAAGATATTTCCTCTGCCAAGTTAATTTTAACCTTCCAGCGAGAGCGAGTAAGTGAGAGATACTCTAGAGATGAATTTCGTCATATAACTTTAGATCTGGTGGTACTGGGAACGCCTGTCCTTGGCTATTTGTCCCTCTTCCTTTGACATACTTTCAGTTGTTATCGTATGTTTGTGGCGTTCATAGGTCTCTGCCGATCAGATATTTGTAATTTAGAGCTAAGCGCGAACGTTCACGTATGTTTTTGTCACATCTGATTTTCTATGATTTTACAAATACATCCGTATTGTTTTAGACTGGCGACAGCTGGCAAAGACACTTACGAAGGAAAATGTTAAAAAAAAGCACCCACATCTCTAAAAAGTGAGCTAAAATCAAAGGCGCTAAAGAGAAAAGCCGAACTAGGTATTGAAGAAGTAGAAGATGCGACATCAGGGGAAAAAGCGTTGAAAAGAAAAGTGGACTAAAATCACGAGTCTCAGTTGTGAGATTTGACAGAAATTTACAGTGTCTCACAAAAGTGATGGGACACTTGTGCTTTACAAAAGGAAAATGTAATAAAATAAATAAATAAACATGTACAAATTTTTTGTGGGTGTATTTCATACTTAAATTTTGTAACAATTATTACATAACATACATTTTGTCAAAATATTAAAATATTAATTTAATAAAAATATAATTGTTTAGAACGGAGCAAAAATTAGCTCACATAAGTGATGGGACACCATTAGATATGCAACTAAAATCGTCTGAAATAAGCAATAAAAATATTTTTTGGGGGTTTTATTTTTACTCAAAAGCAATTGGCAATAATTTATAAAATCGTCTGCAGTATTTCTCTCCAGATTGCTTTGGAATTTTTGTGTTTTTTAGCTCTGTGCAGCCATGAATGCTAAACGAAATGAAACTTCGCCTGAAATTCGAAAAATAATTATTAATTTGCTTATTGAACGTGGAAAATCTATTAGAGAAACTGCTAAAACAGTTAATTTGAGTCATTCAACAGTTTTCAACATCATTAAACGATATAAAAAGAATCATATGATTCAGGATAAAAGAAGACCTGGCCGACCATCAAAGCTATCTAATGGATTAAAGCGAATTAACGTTCGAATTATTAAAAAAAATCCAAGAATGAGTGCTCCTAAAGTTGCTGCTGATTTACAAGCATTATATGGAGTAATTGTTAATCCTGAGACTATTAGAAGAGTAATTCGATCTGCTGGATATCACGGTAGAGTAGCCAGGAAAAAATTCTTCGTAAGTGAAAAGAATAGAAAACTCAGACTGGCATTCGCAAAATCCTACATAAATAAGAATTCTGATTTCTGGAATAAAGTTATATTTGCTGATGAGAGTAAATTTAATGTATTTGGTTCTGACGGTAGAATCTTGGTGTGGAGAAAACCCAGGGAAGAATTTCGTAAATAGAACTTGGTGCCAACAGTAAAACATGGTGGAGGAAGAGTTATGGTATGGGGGTGTATGTCGTCCGCTGGAGTCGGTAATCTTGTTTTTATTGACAGTATAATGGATCAGTACAAGTATATCGACATTTTAGAGCAAAATTTGAAATCTTCAGCACGAAAATTGAACCTTCATAACGATTTTAAATTCTACTAGGATAATGATCCCAAGCACACTGCTTTGAACGTTAGACTCTGGCTGCTGTATAACTGTCCTGAAATAATAAAAACACCACCACAATCTCCTGACTTAAATCCCATAGAGAATATTTGGCAAGAATTGGAATCAAGAATTCGCAAACACACCATTTCTTCAAAACAACAATTAAAATCGGTGCTTCAAGAAGAATGGGATAAAATCACTCCAGAAATCACAGAAAAATTTGTCAAATCCATCCCAAGAAGATTAAATCATGTTTTAAAAGTAAAAGGAAATCCAACAAAATATTAAAACCTTTTAAAAAGTAAAATTTTTGGATAAATATTTGATGGAAAAGTAAGTGTCCCATCACTTATGTGAGCCATTTTTTTGCTCCTTTCTAAATAACTGTATAATTTATTAAATTTATTTTAATATTTTGACAAAATGTATGTTATGTATTAATTGTTACAAAATTTAAGTATGAAATACACCCACAAAAAATTTGTACATGATTATTTATTTATTTTATTACATTTTCCTTTTGTAAAGCACAAGTGTCCCATCACTTTTGTGAGACACTGTATATGTTTGGAGCACACTAAATACATTTGCTCAAATTGCAGCGCTGTAATCAAATAACAATGAAACTATTTTCTTTCTTTTCATATCTAACTGTCAATTACAATTTCCTTTTATACACGCATTCTATATATTTTGCACTTCTATATTTTATATGCAAATTGTTCTAAAAAATATCGGCAATTCCATTTGTATTATTTTTAAATCTATTCACTTAACCTGTGCTCATTTTATATTGTTATTACAATTTATGTTTATATTGTTTCTGCTTCTTTTTAAATAAAAAAATGTTTACAGTAGCTGTAGTTATTAACCCTAAGATATTTTCAATATTATTTGAATAGTTACGCTTTTGAAAATTTACAATTCACTATAGCGTATGTGGGAAATACGCGCGACCTTTCATGTTGGTATGAAAAAGAATTTTTTAGTAATTCATGTAAAAGAAATGAATACTGCGAATGTTATCGATTTGTCCTAAACACTGCACAAATAAATAAATACATATATGTTTTTATATGGCATCTTTATTACTGACATAATGATGAGTTAGATTTATTATTCCATTTTATTGATAATCAAAACTCCTGATTAAGAATTTAATAATTTTGAATCTTGTTGAAATAGACAACATTTATGCCACTACTTCCTTCTCTGAACTTCCCTGTCGCATCAACAAAAAGGCGGTTTGTATGTACGCCAGGCTCACCAGTGATCGCGTTTTGTGGCGAAGCTTTAAATCTGAATCAATTGCATCTTCACTTGATATGCACGTGCATATTCTAGTACTTTGAAATGAATTTCAATTTATTTTGATCATGTGTACACAAATTGTTTGTCATCAATTGATTGAAAATTATTTTTAAAGTCTTGAAACTAGATAACTTCTTTATAAATGCTGTTGAAGGGATAGTAATTTGAAGAAATAAAATGTTTTAATTTCAAATGTTTTGATTTTGTTTTGATTTCTCTTCCCTCACTAATTGAAAAAATGCGAAAAAAATTTTAAAACTCATTTTGCAAACAAGGCACGCAATTAATTTCATCCGTGGGATTATGGTGTTTAAAGATTTCACGTACACTTGACGATATAGATTAAATTTACATTATAAAATGTTACTGAAACATAAGAATATGTAACTCAAACTCCTTCACTAAACTTCCATTACTGAATATCACATTTAAGCTATTCAGGAAAATCGCTTTTGTTGCAGAAACTCTAAAAATGCTCCTCAAAGATGTAGCTAAAATAATTTTTATATTCAAAGCATCCGTTTATGTATATTTGAGGGATGTATATATGCCCACCAACTTATCTTTTAGGGAAGGTCGTCTATAAAGTGCACATTAAGATATCTTCTAAAGAGGCTTGTCCAGTAACAATCCCGCTGCTCACATGGATAAGAAATTTTGAGGAGCACATTTTCAGGGTCTCCTTCTTTGGATACTTCTGCAGTGAGTAGAAAAGTTTCTTCTTGGAGCTTTACAGGAGGAGCGAGAGCTTCGTATAATATCTGTATCTAAAAACATATGTCCTACTTCAAAATTGAAGACTATAGAAACTATGATTAATGTGATAACTTAGCAATTTGAGACAATTGAAAAAAACACCGAGGCTTCAAAATAAACTAAATAATGAATATTATAAAGCTTAAATTACATTGTTTTTGCATGAATTCTTTATATGACCTTACTTCAGAAAAATGTATTAATCAATTAAAATGTGTACTTTAATTGTAAAGAGGAAGTTTTAAAGAGTATAAAAACAAAAAAAGACTACTCAGAATTCTTTTTACAAATATATAAAAAAAAAAGTATTTTTTTAAATTTATATGTATTTATGGAAAAGTGCTTTCATGAATTACATTTTTCTTCAAACTTGAACATTTTAAAGGAGGTTTTGACTTTTCTTTCTTTTTAAAAACCATGCATGAGAAAACATATGTTTTACAGATTTTATAAATCGTAATTTTCATTTCGTATATTGAATCTTTAATAAAATGGAAAATTCAACAGTAAAAGACGACAAAATATTAAATATTTGAAAATACCTTCAAAATAAACTTAAAAAAATAATAAAAATTGTCAAATGTAGTGGCCCGAATAACTAAATTTTTTCTAGATATATTACTTAGTATTTCTGTAATATAATATGATAAAATATTAAATGAATATCTCTTTATAGGCTACATAGAGATAATAAAATGAAAATTAAGTAAAGAGTTTTGTTCATTGGAAATGGAAAATAACAGTTGAAAGATTAAATTCAACGCAGTAAAAGTACTCTATGGAAGCCTATTTCAGAAATATTAAGGTATCATGTTTCTCTCCTTTTTTGCACAATAAATACATAGATTTTGCTGTTTAAGGTTTATTTATTGCATTACATATAAAATTTTCTGCTGAAACTGCTGAGTTACCTTTTACCATCTCTCAAAAAGCGTCATCACTCTTTTTATCCAAAACTGATCACTTGCAAAATATACATCGAGAACATTTTTATTTATTTACGGATTTGATTTCGTTTTTCAACGACGAATTAGAATTGTATATCGTGAATAGAAATTTTGAAAGACTTTAACCAGCTGCATTCTTATGATCAAGAGAATATGGAGAATGCTGTTCTAACAACGTAATGACACTGCACGTGTTTCAATCAAAGCGTCATGCAAAGCTCCGTAGAGGAAACGAAAAGGCCCCCCTCACCAAGTCTGACTGTCTTCCAGCTATGATGGCTCATGATTGGTCATGTTGATTGTAGCATTTAACAAAATCGATAATATCGTCTCGAGGAAATAGTTTGCAACAGGATTCACTTTTTCAATCTCTTAACGTGGATAGAAACACTTTCTTGGGGGGAGCTGTCTATTGTTCTTACACCGATGCACATTTGGATCCAAATGTCTTGTCCAGTAGTAAGTCTCTTTAAGAGAGGGCACCTTTCATGTTGCTGGCGAAGCGAGTCACGCAAAGAGATGTTGTTCATGAGACCTGCTCTGTCAATAAATGGGAATCCACAATTCATATCGACTGACGTATCTCATCTAGATGAGGTATGTGTCATTTTCTTCATAATGTTAAAAGCGCACTTTTAAGCATTTAATAGCAATATGATGTCATTAGACTAGTTTCCATTTGAAAGACTCAAATACACAATAAATATAACATATATAAGACAGATCAAATAACACAGTTTTAATGTCTAATATTCTCACGGAAAAATTGACAGGAAAATGCATAGAAATTCTCTAAATGGAATCAAATATAACTAACATTCCTGACGATACAAATGTCTCCAAAGATGGCAAATATACAATGCGAATGATACGAAGGAATGACGATCTTGACGATATATTTATTTCCAAACAAAAACTCTCCCTTCCTTGATATCTTCTCTATGCCAACTGTCCCATTGTAGGACCACCCCCACCCATTGACGTCAGTCGATAACTTCCCACAAATTGTCATTAAAATGAATGGACATGGAATAACACTGGAAAGCTGCAGGAAAAGGAGGCAAAATGTGCGTGTCTGAAGATGCGCATGCGCCGTCGGAAGGGGGATTAAAATATAACGTCATTAAAAAAAATTGTCGTCTGGTGAGTGACACTGTTTTTTTTTTTTTTTCATTCTGTTAGAGATACAGGTATCATTCAATGCCATTTCTCTTCTGCTACCGAGACTTAAGTTAAGAATAATTGCTGCCATTTTCGAAATTCTGCTAGTCTAATCATAAATGTTAGGGTTTAATTGTTCCTTGACATATATCTTTTTATAGTTTCTACTTCAAAATACTTTAAACCAAATCTTCATTCAGTTTTGGTGAAAGATGCGATGGTTAGTTTCTCAGATATTGAGATACCATTTTCATAATCACCCTGTACAAATAAAAGAAACGATATTAAAATAGTAGTTCAAACCTTAAGAATATTTTAACAATGTGCAAATGATCCAATAAGCTCACTTTGCCAAATTCCTGAGGGCTTCCTTCGTTCACATTCTGTGTTTCATTTTAAAATTTTGGGTGTGTGTTTTTAAAACTAAACAAAATTGATAAGCTTATATTTTATTAAAAAAGCATTAATTATTAACATTTTAAATGAAAGAATCAAAACAGAGTTGGCCTGTCTCCCTTTATACCAAAGAATAGTTGTAAATGAAAACGTACTATGGTTAGCATTCAGCAGTTTCATCATTTAAAAATGCAAGGAAAAAACTTGTCTTACAAATGCAGCATGTTAATTTCTAAGAAAACGCAAAAAGAAACATGATATTTAAAGCGGAAGATACTTAAGTCTAAAAGAAAGAAGGAAATTTGTTTATATACCAATAATCATGTTTATCCTTCACTTTACCTTTATAGTTGATTGCAAAAAAAAAAAATTATTCATGTTCCACTTTGTTTCAGCTGAAAAATCTAAATATAATTTTTCTTTACTTTCAGTTTTTAAGTTTGTAATGACCAAATGTCTGTTTTCCTTAGAATAAATTAATTTTTTCTGCTTACATTTTTATAAAACATTTAATCTATGGGTCATAAAAAGTTTAAGACTATCGAAATACTCCATTTAAACAGAAATATTTAAAAAAATGATTTATTAACAAAATAGAATTTTTATTACCATGTGAACTCCCGATTAGCACTCACTTTAATATCTTCTTTTTCATTTAATTCAGTCATTGTTAGAAAACTTTCCGATTATAGTTTTTCGGTACCACTTCGGTTTCCACTCAGATCCTACAGACAGCTACAAAGTAAGATAAAGAGACAATTTCAATGAACACTCTCCTCATTTGTGAGATTTAAAGCCTTATGTCCCTAATCAGTCATCAATTTAATTAGATTACATTTTAAAAAGCGTCCCGCAAAGCCCCAAAGCTAAAATATGCATTATATGTTCTAAAATGTATCTTTTATTATGTTTCAATAATAAGCTTTCTTATTCATTATTATAGAATATCTCTTGATGGTCCCTTCTTTTAATTAGATTCATAAACCTATAATAATTCTTTTAATGAAGTGAACTGTCTTTATAATCTTCAAACGTAATTCTAATTGCACATTGTTTAGTTCTTTCCCATTTCTTTGTTATTTCATCGATTTTACTATCACTTATTTTCGATCTGAACTTTGCAACTCAACTAATATTTTACCTCTCTTCCCATATTTGATTTTATTAAATACTTTTTTTTAAATCTTACGTTATAATATTATTCCTATTTTTTGCAGAATAATCTGGAGTATCAAAATAATGAAATGAGCCTCTCATAACGTTTTTTAAGATAATCTGAATTAATATCACATCTCAAGCTATCCATATCCATAAAAAGTAATGAGATATTTATAATTAGATTTCATTCCATTATAAAAATTCTCATCTAAATATAACACTCAAAAATAGTAATTCATATGTAATCGTTTTTTTTTTAATTTTTTAAAATGTTTTTTCACCAATTAACAACCACTGAATGTTTTCCAAATAATGTCCTGTCTTTAAAATTTAGTTTAAATCGTCAATTTTTTTTAAATGCTATTCCATCGAGCTTTTTCAACGGTTTTTTTTAAATTGCGCATTATTCATCAATTTTAATTAAGATTAGATTAATGAGGTTTTCTCAAATTCATTACTAATTTTTTACATCATTTCGGCATCCAAACCTCTGTATTTTTAAACTGTGATTATTTCTATATCAAAGCCCCATGCATTTTTTTCTTATCCCGTTTCCAGGCACTATTTGAAATCTTAAATGTACGGCATAATTAATTTTATCATGAAAAGTTGTTACCGACTTTCTCACAAAACGGTCGGTTATTTTCTTTTTTGAAGCAAAAAGTATATCATAATCATGTTCATTTTTTGGATGCTATAAATCAACTTCTAATATATAGAATTCCTTGAAAATTTATTATTTTTAATGTATGATTAATATTTGATTTTTCAATAAAACTCAATCTAGCGTAGGGTAAAAATGGATTCATAAACCAATCATGCAAGCTATTAGAATCCAATAACCATAAATATCATCTTATGTGATAAAATTAATTTTTTCATCATACTCGTCACACTGTCAATCACTTTTGCATATCTGTTACAGTATTGGATATTCCACCTCTTATATCCTGATATATATTTGCAACATGAATCAAATCAAATTTAATTTCATACTCTTTTAATAAAGGTTCCCAAGATACCCCAAGAGTTTTTATCAAAAGACAGCCTTATTGGAACCACGAAACATCATTAATATTCATTGAAAGAACCCGTAATCGTTTATTTACTGAGGTAATCATTCAGACGACTCTATACAAGTTTTTCACGATCAGTAAAAAATCTTCAAAACCATAGAATTCACTTTTATTTTTAGTCTCTGTTTTCTCTTCGCATTTCAAGCTGAGCGATTATAGCATATCAATTCCGTTTTGTAGAAAACATTCCTCACCATTTAATTTTTTCTTATTTTATGTCTAATTGGATCTATTCCCAATACTCTTGGAAAGGGATTAGAAAAACCTGGGGATTAATTTAAAACGCGTGAAGGCTTTGAAGTGTTTTTACATCAGATTTAGAACCCGACGATATGAGTAGGTTTAAAAATGGTATAATTTAACTTTGACATGAGTACTAGGTTCTTACTACAGGGATTCTTCCCAATTGTGCATTGCTTATTGGGCTCGTTATTATGACAAATATAATTTTGTTGAGTACTTTGACCGTTTTGGTAAATTAAATGATGAATTATTAGATTTAGGTGATGATAATATTTCTAGACAGTTAAAAATATTACGAGACATCTGAGAAAAATCAGGGTGATGATATTTTTTACAGCAAAAAGCTTCAGCAGAATGTGGGTAGTTTTACTTGAAATATAGTGGAAGAAGTATAGTAAAATCACCTATTCATGTTTTATACTCATTTGCTGAAGAACTAATAGCTCACCAATTAGTTGATGAAGGTAAAAACCCTAATCTTATGCAGTTGAGCATTCACTTCCTTTACATATTGCTGTAAAAATATTGCTGCAATTTTTATGAGGAATGGCATGTTGTCACATGAGTATGAAATATAAAAATAACAGGCTTACATTACAGGAAGAAGAAAAATAATTATCCCTATTCCTGATGGGAGTAACACTTGAAGGATTAAAATAATTAATGATTCAGTTATCTGGAGAGGAAACGCATGTTTGGCGGTGTAAGATTAAAGGGAAAAAATTGGTGTTTCTACAAAATTGAAATATTTTAAATTGGATTTAACACTCAATATCTATGTCAGCGGCTAGGGTCTTCACTCCATAGTAGTTGATTAAAAATGTGAATATACTGTGAGCATTTCAGATAGATATGATAATATTTAGATTCTTTACGATATAGTAAGTGGAACATTAATTAGTAATATAAATTCCCAGCTTATTTGTTCATTTATCCATTAAAAATACACTATCCTAGAAATTTAATTCCTGAATATTTTTTCAGTAAAGGAACTTTATACATAATGAAAACTGCGGATCAAAATATTGAACAAGTAGATTTAAATAAAGAAACTGCACAATGGCTTGTCTAATTTATATATATATGAAATTACATTCTGTATGCTAAAAATATTTATTTGTAATTCGCTAAAAATATTTTTACATTGCAATCTTTTCATCTCCAATTTTATCAAAATAACTGAATGACTGTACAGAAGAAGCAAAAAAAAAAATGCAATGAAGATATTTTCTAAAGATTTATTTGCAATAAATCAAGCAAACCGCTTTAGCAGATAAAAAAAAATTGCACGGGCTAAATTAAATGAAATTTAATCAAAAAGGAATTGAAAAAATTTCTTAATAAATGGAAAAGTTTCACGTTTTGACAAAAACTCCTGAATTGAAAATGATGAAATCGAGAAATTTAAAAGGGTCGAAACAGCGCGAGAAAAAAATTATTTCTTCTGAAGGTTCTATTTACAAATAGGATATTCGAGCTGAAAATGAAGATGTATTTTATTCTGCAGCTTATTCGAATCAATTACTGGAAATTGTTAAAAGATATGGCTATTTTACTACAAATGAAAACATTACTTTAGTGAGCACCATTTAAATATTCAGAACTCACAGTTTTAAACAGATCAATGAAATTCAAGTACGAATCTTATTTCACTTTAGGTCATTTTTTAAGTCATATTCATTTTATTAAAAAAAATTGTTGCTTTAGAGTCTGACAATAAAGATTTTTTCTTTTTGGTTCAAATACAGTCGACATGACTAATCTAAATAAATTAAAATATGTAGAAACTTTGAAGGAAACAACACGAACCACGGGGTATTTAACAATTCATAAATAGCTGAATAATATTAGAGAGCATTTGAAAAAAGGAACATTATGCCATGAAAAAAGTATAACTTTTCATAAATGGATTCTTTTTAAATACATATATAATAATTTCATGAATACAAAAAAATAATAAAATAAACCGTGTTTTTAAGTTTACATGTTTGAAAATAACTTTTAAGAAATCATATTAAGAATATTTTACCGATGTTGAACATTCTAATTTTAGTGCCCTAGTTAAAGAAATAACAGATAAGAAAGAACAGATAATAAAGAAATAACTTAATGTTGAATTTAAAAATGGTTCAGCTCTGAGCTTAAATGTTTGAATCGCTTTAAATTCGTGAATGGAAATAAACTGGGTTCCTTTTATAACTAATAAATTGAATATTCAACATTAGATTTCGAATTCTTCTTGTTCCGTGCCATCCGAATAGGGCAATGTTTCAGGGGTTTTTTTTGTTTTTTTTTTTTAAATTTTCTCACAGTGTTTTATATGCATTGATGGAGATAAAATTAGTTTGGTATTTGAGGATTTTAAATAAAATTGACTGAATGTCGGATTATCCGACATTGCCAAGATATATAGACCTTCATTTTGAAACGAATCTTACAGAAAAAGATTAATAATCAACTATACTCGATATTTTTCAAAGCTGCCAATACAGAAGCAGGTTGCATGATGTGTTTTTTTAAACATGTGCCATTCAGATTGTTCATATGAAAAATGTATATATTTCTGGACTGGTATAAAATAATATTTCAAAATTTTAATTGCAATTAATACACGAAAAGAAATTTCAATGTAATAAGTGAAAATTATTAATTATTATTAATTTAATGAGTCAAAATTATTAATTAATTATTAATTTAATATGCCCAAATTATTAATTAAATAGGTTGTCAACATTATATGATCATTATTTTATGTTTAAAATTTAATACTAATTTCCTTGCTAAAGATCATGATACAGTTTTAAATTTAAAATTCGATGATATATTGGTTCTATTTCGAAAAAATGGCATTGAAAAATTTTATATCATACTTTGTTAAAAGTAAACTAACTGATATTATCTCTATAGATTTATCGCAAGAAAAAAAGGCTCTACTGTATTGTGATATAAATCATATAAAACTCTACATACATATTGAAGAAAAAAAACTAAGAATACTTTTAAAATTTTTTCTAAGAAATTTGTAATAAAAACTACAACAGAATTTTTGAACATTAAGATTTGTTAGGAAATTTTATTTCAGGTAAAGGTGTTTGGGAAAAATATTGATGAGAGAAATATTAAATTTAACACGCTGAAATATCATTTCTAAATGTTAAGGATTATCTAAAAAATTCAAATTAATGTGAGAACATAGATTTGATTGATAAGATATTTTTGAATACCTGACTGTAAGTAATGTTTAATGATGAAAGACTATTTTTTATCTTCGTGATTTCTTAATTTATTTCTAAATATATTAAAAAATATTGAAAAATGATGCAGTTAAGACTTTTTGAAAAGGGATTTGATAAGTTGGCCGCATTTGAAATTATATTGTAGAGAAAGGAGGTCGAAAATAGATGATAAGCCTTCTAAAAATATTTCTAAATGAATGGTTTTGTTGCAATCAATTATTTTTCAAATTGCTCTTTATTTAGAGAAATTAGAGATTTAGAGAAATTAAATTAGAAACGAACCACATTTTTTCATCATTTTTTTTACCTATAGCAGAAAATAACTTTCTTAAATTATATTTATTTTTGCATTTCATTGAACATGAAGATACCTCCTTAACAAAACTTGCATTATTATAGAATTTTCGTTTTTTCAATTCTCTGAATGATTATTTTGAGTCTTTCAGTTTTCTTTTGTATGAATACAGATATATCAGATTTGTTAATTTTTTTCCATTTAAAATTTTAGGTCTGTGTAGTTTTTTAAAAAGCACACCCATAATTTAAAAAAAAGCGCAAAATGTGATCGATTTGTTTAGAAATGTAGCACAGCGAATTAGTGAGACTATTTATAATTCATTTGAATGTATATTTTACATAAGGTTTTCATATAGGTTTCATTTGACCAAGATTTTTCTTAAAATATACAATTATTTTTTTAAAAAATTGATTAACTTTGTATTTTTAAGTTTGATTTTTTTTAAAGTTCATTACGTATGATTATGAAGTTTTATTGTGCTAGATAAGCGTAAAATATTCCTCTAATGTATAAACTCTTGGTGGCCTATCCACAGAAGCAATTAAAAGAAAATTTCAGTTATTGTTATTGGAAGATACACTCTCGAGATCAAAATACCGGCCCTCGCATTTATGGTAACAGTGAAGTAAATTCAAAATCTACAAATGGTTGTTGCCACTGCCAAATTGATAAGTGCTTCAAAAACCTACAACCAACAATGTGCCAACTAATTAAGTGCAATGCCTGCTTAATGAAAATTAGCGGCCTAAAACATTTAAAAAGAAGAGTACTCTAAAGACTCTAGAGACTAAAAACTTTTTTATGTCGGCTGCCCGTAAAGCCTGAGAATTATTGATAATGACAATGAAGGTAGTATCAAGTTAGAATTTTTATAATTTAACATTTTCTAGTGTTTAACAGTTTTTTCAAATCTCGTTGGAATTGCTGTGAGCACCTGTATCTTCCACACCTGCACCATCCACAACTTAACACTCCTCCGAATGAGGGTGAACAGATTGCCTAGATGCCTCTAGATTACAGGTGACGACTCTTATCACCAAAGTGCCATTGCATCACTTATCCAATGCATGTGGTGAGGTTTGAAAGAACACCATCATCTTCGTCCATACAGTGATATCAATGACATTTCACTGATGCTATTTTGGAATGACAAACCTGTTCTACGCCAAGCATTTGAAATGGAACACGTTTCCTTACCTGCGAGAGTAGCCTCTTGGAAAAAGTATAAGCTTAAAGCGAATGTAAATGGGATGATACATCAGCTGCATGTGAAGTAGTTGGCGAGCCTTCTTGGGAAGTTTCTTCAGCTCAGTGAGACACCTCAGGGACTGGTTCAGTAGAAATGCGCCGTAATATCAGCAGCAACCACCTGCTACTTTTAGTTCTAATGAAAAGGAAATACGTAAAGTTGACACGCTGATGCTCGTCCCCAGGTTGCAACACCGGAATGGGCTGTAAGACACTTTTTACAGTATGTAGTGTAGTATGGTTACAGACGTTAAAATTTCATAAAACTGAAATTTTTTCTACCTTTTAAAGTTATTTTACAAAATAATCAACTTTTAATTCTCAATTTGTAACAAAAGGTAAAAGTTACTTTTGGTTTTTTTAATAAAAATTATTAAAAAAATTCGATTATATTTTTAGGTGCCCCAAGGAAGTCAAAGTTCCATAAAAACATAATTTTTGCATATTTTCAAGGATTTTTGAGAGCATCGGTTATGAAATAAAAAGCTTTTTTTACTGATTGTCGTATGATATAAAATATAAAAGCAGTTTTACACTGACATGGAACTGAGTCGACGTCAGAACGGTATTTTTTCCAGGGGGTGATGTTGAAAGTAGGCGGTGATTTAATTACGTCCGGTAACAAGGACAGAACTACATTCAAATCAGTAGCTTTGCGGAGTTCAGTTGAGTTGGCTTATTCCTGTTTTGTTAGTTTGTGCTTGCGCGCTTCATTCTGAGTGAAAATTGGTCATTCTAAATTAGTGAAGAATAAATAAATATCGAAGATTTTTATTTTGGGGGAATTTAGAGATTTGCTTCAAGGTAGCACCCTACTGACGAATCTAGTGCTACTGTTATATTAGATATAACCTCAAAATACTTCATGGAGAGTTCCTTCGGTAAGTGAAATAGGGAACACTTTAGTTCCTGTAATGGAACAAATTCGTATGATCAAGAATTTCTACTTCCTTTGCATCTAGCAAAAGAATTTCACAAATGATAAAAGTTTATCATGTTAAATACAGAGATTTATTAAAGTCTAAAAGAGAAAAATTCAGATCGGTTTCATTTCAGCCACACAGGTTTTAGAGAAGAAGCTCGACGTTTTTTTGATATTACTGACTTCATTCAAAAAAAGTGCCGGTTATGGAATAGGAGGTTTAATAGAAGATTAATGCTCCGACAATAAAATGACTAGAGGTAATACTGATATTGCTACCACAAGCGCTTTGAGGAAGAAAGAATCAAGAAATCGAACTACAGAGAATAGTAAAGTTAAATGAAGAAAAGGGAAAAAATACAGGTGCATCAGAAACGATTACTGGCGAAAGTGACAACGCCGAGGAACAACAGTGTTCCTTGATAAAAAAAAAAAGCAACCCAAACAAATCCATCAAATAGACAAAAAGTGATAAAACTACAAAGAGCCTGTGTGGTTTAATATTAGGTTAAAATTTTATAAAAAAAGAGCCTGAAACTTATCCAAATAATGTAGAGGACTCTTCTATCGACTTTCCCCGGCTTCCTTGCCTCATGCAGCTGTGAAAAAGGTGATCGAATCGGTTCAATAGCAAGAACAAACATTTCGCATAACATTAACATTTGTAATCATCAAAGATACGGAAGTAAGAAACTCAAAATTGGGCATAAAAATATTTTTTATTATTGTACATTGTAATTAAAAAATTTTTTCCATTTAAAATGCTCACACACACACACACACACACACACACACACACACACACACACACACACACACACACACACACACACACACATATATATATATTAGCAATATTAGAGAAAACAAAACTAAGAATGGAAACAGAACTAAAAATAGGGATCGGAACTAAAGATTATTTCATATTCGTACAAGATGAAAATTTAAAGAAACAATTAAAATTAGGAAAAAATTAAAATTAAAACATTTTCATTGTATTTAGAGAGCGCTTATGCTGCTATTACCAAAATACAGATGAAACTAAATAAAATAGAGAAATAAGCAAAGTAAAAAGTAATACAATGGAAAGAAAATTACAACAAATAGAAGCTGAATCCAGCCTGAAGACTTTCTCAAGGGTCACCCTCAGGCAAGGATTCAAAATAAGGGATTTTTTCTGTGAGGCATCGGTGGACAATGGTCAAAAGTATTGACACCTCGTGACCCGAAAATCCCCCGGAAATTAAGGCCAAAGACAAACATTAATTTAATAGCAAAGACACAAAATAACATAAAAATCATCATCAAATGAAGCAAGAATACATACAGAAATATATGAAATAAACTTACATAAGAATATATAACCAACAATTAAAAAAAGGAAAGAACGCACCAGCCACAGGCGAAACAATTCCAACAATGCCATCCTACCCACGAACCGTTATCCGATTTGATTACTGTGAAAAAAAAATAACAAATGGAGGTTCTGA
>JAPMOQ010036549.1:135813-146692 GCA_026543055.1 Argiope trifasciata | reverse complement strand
GTAACATTTTATGAAAGAAAAATTCATCTGTACTTATAATAAAGCTAAGTGTATGTGTGTGTGTTAGCGTTCTACAGGCCTGACAGTTGGACATACAGATAGCGAATTTGGCACATGCATACTTTGGGGGTCGAAAATGTGCGCTTCTGAGCGATTTTTTCAAACTTTTTTCTAAGAATTCGAATTAACTAAAAATTAAACGGAATTTTAGCGTTTTTTCTCTATAATTTCCGAAAATATTATAGCACCAAATTAAGTACATGTATATCTTGGAGGTCTGGAATGTGCACCTTTTAGCCCTTTTTTCGAATTTTTGATTAAAATTTGAATTAATTAAAAATTAAGCAAAATTTCTAAGTTTTCCGCTATAACTTCCGAAAATATTATCGCCAAAAGATGATTTTTACATCAAATTAAAGATTAAAAAAAATTAACTTTCTAATGGTATCAATGTTGTAGCATATAAGTAAAGTTTCTACTTTTAACGAATTTTTATAGAAATATTTTAACTATATTTTTCCAACAAAATATTTCGTACAAAACAATAAAATTTTAGAAGAAACGAAAAATGATAAACGTGAAATAGAAAAAAATATCTAAAATAGCTTGCAGTGTTGCCATCATATTGACAAAAGTTCAGATTAAAAAATATATCGACTATAACTGCAAAATAGGTCGAAAAAAATGCAACCTTCAGTGCGTGACTGGATAAAATGAAATAAATAATTTATGTAATATTTTCTAAAGGTTACTGTGCAAGGCAAAGGTTTCAATGATCGTTCGCAATATCTGTATCATCTATAATACTTATAAAAAAGCTTAATGTGCGTGTTTACGTTCTGCAAGCTAGACCTACAGCTACCAAATACTGGTACATGTATACCTTAGAGGTTGGAAATGAGCCCAACCTTGAGCCCTTGTTTGAGTTTTTAATTAGAATTTAAATTTATTAAAAATTAAGCGAAAATTTGCCTTTTCCCTCTATAACTTCCGAAAATATTATTGCACAAAGATGATTTTCATATCAAATTGAATATAATGAAATTAGCTTTTTAATGGTATCAATATTTTAACATATAACTTAAACTTCTATTTTTAACGAATTTTTAAAGAAATATTTAATTATATATTTCAACAATATATTTCGGACAAAACAATAACATTTAATCCGCAAGAGCACATCACGAGTGAAAGTGAATATATTATCTTTCATCAATATGTTGCCATCAGATTGACGAAAATTCAAATTCAAAATAAAATAATTATTGCAAATTAAACATATAAAAATGTAATTTTTAGCACGTGTCTCCATGAAATGAAATAAATATAAAATAAGGTTTTCTAAAAAGAATATGAATGAAAATATTTCGTAACTCTTACAATATTATTAATTAAATAAATAAGTTTTACATATTTTAGTCTTACTAAGATAAACATGGTTTAACCTTCCAGCGGGCGCTCGTATGTGAGAGATACACTAGAGATGAATTTCGTTTTATAACGTTAGATCTGGTGGCACGTGTCCTCGGCTATTTGTCTGGTGTCCTCTGCTATTTGTCCCCCTCCCTTTGGCCTACTTTCAGGTGTCGTCGTAAGTTCGTGGCGTTAATAGGTCTCTGCCGATCAGATATTTATATTTTAGAGATACGCGAGACAGTTTATGGACGTTTTTCTCACATCTGATTTTGCATGATTTTACAAATAAATCCGTATTGTTTTAGACTGGCGACAGCTTTCAAATGCATCGACGAAGGAAAATGTTTAAAAAAAGCACCCACATCTCTAAAATTTAAGCTTAAATGAAAGGTGCGAAAGAGAAAAGCCGAACTAGGTATTGAAGAAGTGGAAGATGCGACATCAGGGGAAAAAAGCGGAAAAAATAAAAGTGGACTAAAATCACGAGACTCAGTTGTGAGATTTGACAGAAATTTATATGTTTGGAGCACACTAAACACATTTGCTCAAATTGCAACGCTGCAATGAAATAACAATGTAACTATTTTCTTCCTTTTCATATCTAACTGTCAATTACATTTTTCCTTTTTATTTATAAATTCTGTATCTTTGCAATTTTATATTTTATACGCAAATTGTTCTGTCAAAATATCGACAATTTCATGCATATTATTTTTAAATCAATTGAGTTAATCTGTGGTCATTTATATTGTAATTGCGATCTATGTTTACATTGTTTCTGCTTATTTTTAGGTAAAAAAATGTTTAAAGTTATTGTAGTTATTAATCCTAAGTTATTTACAATATAATTTGAATAGTTACGTTTTTGAAAATTTACAATTTACTATAGCGTATGTGTGAAATACGAGCGACCTTCCATGTTAAGATGACGGCAGCACCCACTGGAAGGTTAATATACATATTTTTTCCATTCAAGGTCCAACGGCTATTTAGTAAAACTTTAATAATAGAAATACCGTCCAGTTTAGTTTAGTTTAGTTTAGTTATATTAACGTCCTGCTGTAAAAATAAAAAGGGTCTAAACAAAGTAAAATGCTATATAGTATGTAATATGGGTCTATAAATGCTTTGATAAATGGAGAATGTTTAACTTTAAAAATAAAAGAGATAAACTACAATAAACTCAGTATCTAAAACCGACAGGTGTATGAATATTTGAAGATCACTATTCAATAAAAACAGGTAATTTTAAACCACTTCCTCGACTCCAATCAACTCGAGGGTTTCGCAAAACTGTCTGATTTAAGAATAAAAATATTGAATGTTCTAAACATTTTTATTCAAAACTTCATAAGTCGATCAAATTTGATAGCATAAGACTAAAACCTTTATTTATTTGAAAGTAGAAGTGTCAGGAATATTTCATAGAACATGATTCCTTATATTTAAAAAATGTATAAAATTTAGACTTAATATTTTTTTAACTATCTTGTAGACCAAAATAAAATAAAATATTATTATTTGCATCATTTAAATCATTATGAAAGTAAAACTAAAACCTGAATTTTAAGATGAATTTAAGCAATTTAGTAGTGTACACAATGATTCCCTTTTATTTATATATTTTTTAAATGCTTGGTTTCGGTAAAAAAAGAACTTGACATAAATTTGTAGTTTAATGATTTCCACTTTGATTTACAGATTAAATTTTTCGAGAGCTGACAGATAGTTAGAGACACATATAATATATTATGGGCTTAAGCCTTTTATAAGCGAATGAGTGAATTATATAACTATTAAAATTTGAAACCAAATCTGTTGATCAAGTAGCTATTAAAAGACAAATTGCATAAAATATTTAATCGCCAATGACATTACATGAAGTATTTAACTGATAATTAAATAGCAGAAGAGATTGGTGAACCAGCTGGTCGCCAAAGGCGGCTAGTAAAAAATATTTTAATAAAGTTTATAATTTTTGTATTTTTTTTTACAAATTTTAGATTTTTGGACCACCTAGAAATGTTGTTGAAGTTCAATGCAATTTTTAAAAATGTTTTTTTTAAAAAAAAAAAAAAACGGACTTTTCCGCACTATTACCAAAGTAAAATTTAAGAAAATTGTTTAAAAACCCTTAAAGTAATATTGCAGTCAAATTTTGTAATATTGTTTTTAAACTTAAAACGCTATTTTTTCGCAGTATAACCTAACTAAAATCTAAAAAAAAGAAAAATTAAAGCCATTTTTATTCCACCCTACTGCACCCGTTTAGTGAACAAATTTAATCCGATTTAAAACTTTATTTCCGCAAGAAATTGCCCATTATTCTTTTATCAATGAACCATAGATTTTCACTTGATTCCGTGTCATCCGCCCTGGAGATCAGAACAGATAAGCAAATAATGGCTTATTTTCGTTTATATGTAGCAACATCAATGCGCACTTGTCCAATGGTTCAACTTTTCATGAGTCATTAGTTTCATTATTCAAAGTTGAGGGAATCTACCCTGTGTCGATTTCTCTTCAGTTTTGCGTGTGGCAAATGATGATTATTATATAAATTTCTGTTGGCTGATACAACATCTCTGCCAACCAACTACATGTTTCATTTTCTATTTATTTAAATACTATTACGCTATTCAATATTTTTAATTTTTAAAGCATTTTTTTAATTGTATACAAAATTTCTAAGCAGTCATTTTGATTGCAAATTGAGTAACCCCTGATGATATAATTAGTGTTTTTTCTTTTAAAAATAAAATTTTTTTAGGTAAGTGAAACCAAAATCAATTATACCTGATGCCTTAGAGTAACTGAAATCCATTCCATTCGTTTTTTTGTTAAATTGTTCTCGAATTATGCATTCAAATAAACTTGGAAAATAATTTATTATTATTATTATTACTTTCTATAACAGATCCTCCTAAAAGTCGCAAATTAAGATGTAGAGTACATTGATTTTTTTAAATAAAAGGAAATACTTAAATTTTTTCCCTTTAATCAATTATATTAAACATTGCATTGATTATTAATTATAATACTCAATGCACTTATGATAAAGCGCCAATGCAAATATATAAACCAATATACTTACAAAGAAAATCCTTAATTGAATATTTTAATTTAAACATCCTTCATTCAAAAAATGCATAAAAATACAAAATTTATTCCCAAATTATAAATTTATTTATGAGAGCACTTTTTTTAGCATGCATGAGACGATATGATACGAGACGATCTATCACCCCTCTGCTAAGTGATGTATCATTGCTCTGTAACTGAGTCTACGACTGTAAAACTGAGGAAAAAGAAATCCTTCTAGAAAGAAAACTGAATCCATTGATATTTTAAATGAACTGAGGAAAAAGAAATCCCTTTGAAAAGAGAACCGAATCCATTGACATGCGAGCAGTTTTTTCAAGAATGTTTTGAAAAGTAAGAAACTCAAAGCAGCGAGGTGTATTATTCGAAGATACGGAACAAAATTTTTAGGTGACTTGCGAAGTATTAAAGGCTTGTTTAATGGAAACGATTCTCACAGAAATAGTACCTACGCTCCCATCCTACCTTCGGCGTTAGCATAATCCCTGCATTTGAATGCATAGAATAAAAGATGCTATTTGAAATGACTTACCTGAAAGATCCAATGAAAATGTTAAACCTAACTTTTGCTATTTTATTGCCATTGACTTTCTTTTTAAATTTTCTAGCATTTTTATTTGAATAAAGATCAGTAAAAATTAAATTAAATTAAAAAATAAAGTATGTATTTCATTTTAGTTATTTTCATGATGATGCGTTGTTCAATGCAAGACAAATGTTTTCTTTACAAAATAGTTTATATTAAGAAAATGGTAATTTTGATCTATGCTACATGCAATGCAAGGAAAAAATATATTTGAACTCTAATTTTCAAACTCTGCTAAGCGGCATAAATAAATTGGCGATTTATGAATAAAAATTCATATTTTATTATAAAATTAGCTCAAAGATTTAATAAATATTTTAGGGATTACAACTAATATATATATATATATATATATATATATATATATATATATATATATAAAGTAAAAGAGTAATTATGATTCCACATTTTTTGTGATAATATTATCATCGCTTTTCAAACTTTAGGTAGAAATGCGTACGATAACCAGAAAAAGAACACAACAAGCACATATGTTATAATTTTTTCAAGCACATTGTTTTATAATTCTTTATTTGTAAAGGGAGTAAGACCTCGAGTAACCTTAGACAGTATTCGTAATTTTTTAATTCTGTTCCCTATTTTTAAGTAAAATTTCGTTTAAGTGTAGTATAAACGAAAAATTATTATAAAAAGTGATTACTAAGTACATTAACTTTTAGTGTATGATATTTTCTTCTCATTTAATCTAATTCTTGGAAAATGACTGATTTCTTTTCTGTATTTAAACACCATTCATTTGGGCAAAAATTTAATTGATATTTTTCTGCCCAATCTTCCATATTTTTCGTTATAACTTTGTTCATTTGGGGAAAATGACAAGATTCTTTATTTTACATAAATATTACATCATCATCTTCAAATGCTTGTACTCTAAATTCAAGATTGGAATAACCAATAACTTGTTTATAACCAATAATCTCGAAATGGGACCAGAACTTGAGCTTCGAGAAACTCCCGAATTATAATACAAAGCTTCGTTTCTGCAGAGAAGAACTGTCCGATTATTCAAGAAGCTACCTAATAGTAAATATAATAATTTGTTCATCCCATAATTTCTCTGTATCCTCTGGATGTCAGATCAACCGCATTAAACGCATTTTCATCATTTAATGAGATTCTACTTGATATCAATTTGTTATTTCATGCTCAAGTAATAAATTTCAAAGTTTCTTCTAAGGCCTGTATTGTTCCCATTCTGAAACCAGATTGGTTTACATTTCTTGCGACTCAAGGAAGTGCATCAATGTATTCCTTAGAAGTCTGTCTTACCCAAATCGGCAAGAGACAAATGGATGTTGGGACGACATCGCCCTGACTTATACAGTTCTGTGGGGTACACAGATACAATACAAAATGTGAAAACATGCTTAGTGTTGGGAGATGCAATTGACATCTATTTTCTCCTTAAAGTCAAAAAAGAATATTTTATCACCGATATTGTCGAAATTTATTCGATACACACTTCAAGAATTCAAATTAATTAGTTTTTTACTGTAAGTTATTGTATAAATGGTGTACAGTTTCTAACTGCGAACATCTTTATACAATTTTTTGACTATTCCTTAACAAAAAGGTAAATGAAGAATTTATTTATTCATTTGTTGCTTGTTTTGGACATTGATTTTTCCGAATCTCTCGAATTAAAGAAATAAATTGTATGATCCTAATGAATTCAATAAATTGGAGACTGATATAATTTTTTGAGGAAACTATTTAGAAAAAGTTACATAAAATATTTAATTGAAAGATTGGATGAATCAACTGATCCTGAAATGCTGCTAGTGATTAATAAAACGTAATTTCATTTAAATAATGGTGTTTGACATACTTTAAACACGGGCGGTCAGAAAATACCGACGAAAAGAAAAAATACTGAAGAGTAATGAAATTTTAACAATGCATTTGTCTGTTCAATATGTTTAATTGATTAAATTTTCAACATAACTGGGCAATTTAAACCACAAAAATGCATTTCAAATGCGATATGCAGCTTAATTATAGCCAGAGTATCCATCAGAATTTTGTATACTAGCTTGCAAACCTGCATATATTGTGTCCTACAGGTGCCGAATGTCATTTTAGGGTATGGAGCTCCATCCTTTTTGTACCTGTTCTGTCAATACTGGGACTGTAAGTGCTGGCTGCGGATAATGTTGGAGTTGTCGTCCAATGATTTCCCACACGTGATCTTTAGGTAATAGTTCTGAAGATCTAGCAGGCAAAGGTAGCATGTTCACAGTCTGTAGAGTCCGTTGTTTTACAACAGCGGTATAACGGCTAGCTTTAACCTGTTGGAATCTCCCACCTTGAATGTTGCTTATGAATGACAGCACTATAGGTTGAATAAGAAGATGTACCTATTTACAGTCTGTGTTTCGGATAACTTCGAAAGGGGCCCTGTTGTCATAGAAAATTGACGTGACGTAGGAGATTAACACCATGACTCCGTGTGTCAGTCTAGTGTGTCTAGGTCACAGATACACTGGTTTCAGGCATTGTCCTGGTTCTTTTTCTGTCCAACATAATACGATTATCGTTGGCACCGAGGCAGAACCTGCTTTCATCAGATTACACACCATAATTTCATTCCATCCGCCGATGAGCTCTGGCTTGACACCACTAGCGTCGTAAATGGCACAGCTTTGGAGTCGGTTTAAGGAACGCTACAGGGCGCCATCTCGGAGCTGTCCTTGAAATAACCAATTTCTAACAGTTCGTTGTTCACAGTGGTACCTACCGTATCCCGAATATCAGCCGCAGACGACGTATGAGGCACCCCACACCGAATACGGCGGACTTCCTTCTCAGTGTTGCACGTGGAGGCAGCACTATTCCTTGACCACTGAACCCAACAATCATGCACATTCCGACAAATTGTTTCTGCCATTTCGCGAAAAGAAACCCCATCTTCTCTTACTGAACCCAGTTCAAACTCGATGAGCTGTTGCTCGATAGCTTGTCTTCTGACAGGCACTTTTGGCTAACATCAACTCAATTCGCCAAATTTTACGAACTTATCAGTACATATTTAAATTAAACTTAGTTTGCAAGTTCTGAGTGATGCTACTAACGTTACACTTACGCGTGAGGAGAGAAATTTGACTCGATGTAATCTTTCACATGTATAAGCAAGTCTGTCAAACTTTGCTTATCAACCAAACTTTGTTTTTTCTTGTTGTGATATGTTTCCTCAAGTCTGAAACAATGGTTATGTTATTTTTTTAACTAATTTTTTATTTGAATAAAAAAAAAAATTTCTCCCGAATCTGTTGATTACAACGAATATCCGACAATATCAAAACCAGACGTAGTTATATTTTAAATTATTTCAGTAAGCTTCAGAAATTAATGTTTTTTTTTTTAGCTTACGAACTGCAAGAAATTTCCTCTCGGCAAATAAGCAAATTCTCAGCGCATAATTAAACGAGAAACATTCATAATAAAACCAAATTTCTTGTCTTAACTTGGAATATAGGAGAAAATAATTTTTTAAAAAGTCTTGACAAGATAAGATATAATTATTATCTATATAATTATTAATCGGGATATCGTCATCTTCTTTCATTAAGCATTTCTCTTAGACTGAAAAAAAACCAATATTACAATTAAAGAGCGAATCGATAATTTGGAGGGGTGAGGGAGAAGTACAAGAAATCATTTCCACTAAAAATAAGGATAATGTGGAATTTATAAAAAATAGTTTCGCAATGTTGAGGATGCATTAACGGATCATTCATCGGGTCGCTTTATCCTTTTTTACAGATGAAAAAAATTTATTTATTTGATTAAACATCGTATGAAATAGCGAAAAACTTCAGATTCTCTTGCAGCATTTATAGAAAATTAAAATTCGTGGTATTTGTGATGCTAATTGTTATTAAACAATTACTTTTCAATAGGAGTTTTTTAGCAAACCACATAAAAAGTAATTGAAGGTAACATATGCATACATGTTGTTTTCATTTCTTTCAATATATCTAAAAAATGCATTAAAAAAAGAAACAGAAATAAATCATCTGAACCAATGCACATTAATAGAAGAACAAATAAGCTTTCTTTAAAAATTTTTGTGTGCCTATTTTATGTATTTTAAAATTTAAAACTGATGCTGAAATGAATGATTTAATAATTTTTAATATTATTTAATAATTTAATATATTATAATTTAATAATTTAATATTATATTATATTATATTATTTAATATATTTAATATTATTTAATAATATTTAATAATTATATTTAATAATTATATTAAATAATATTTATAATATTATTTAATATAATTTTAATAATATTTAATATGATTTAATAATATTTATATATTTAATGCTATCCTATGACTTTTGTCACTTCAGTGCAAATATAAAGCAAAGATATGTGAAACTTTACGAAATGTCTCAGCCATTTATGCTGGCGTTTTCATGTTCATATATGGTTGAAGCCAGTTTCAGTCACGTTAATTCAATTTTAACTAAAAACAGAAATAAATTAAATGAGGAGCTTTGAGAGGATTTACAGTTAAAATTGACTAATTTTGGACCCAATATAGCGATTCTTGCTTAGAAACACCAGGCAAACTCATCTCATTGAGAAATAAAAAATCTGTAGCCACTTTACTTACTGTTTCTGATTTATTAAATATTTAGACTAATATATAGTTTTATTTTAATTACCTGAAAATTACCTTTGTGGGGGTCTATGAAGATTTCGAAAAATTGTATAGGGGGAGATGATCAAAAACGTTTGGCGACCCCTGCTTTAAAGGAAAGAAAACGTTGTTAATCTGCCTACTTTCAGGTAACTTTAGTTTCTCATAGTCAATGTCCAAAAATTTTATTACACAGAATTCTTTATTTAAATTATTTACATTACTAATTAAGAAATCGTATTTTTTTTAATATTAAGCTTAAATTTAATAAGATCTACAATTTCATATTAAGTGTAAAAATTTTAAACTTTACATCATCGAATTTATTATTCGTTAACCATTTAATTTCATTTTTTCTAAGATCAAAAATACATTTCTTAATTTTGAGAATGTTTTCGCTATTATGATACAGATTACATTAATTCAACAATTCCTGAATTATAATTTGAAAATTACCAAATTTACCTTTACCTCTTTTAAAACTTTTACTAAAGTTTTTTGTTTTCAAAAAGTCTTTAATAATAGTAAATTTTTTATAGATACATAAATTGTTTATATCCCCATAACCTTCGCCATTTAATTTGCTATTCAGACCATAAGGAAGTAAAGTTTTTAAGTTGCAAATATAAATATTTTTGAGGTCTAATCTTTTGTTTAAGTCATTAACATTGTCTTCTTGTATGTAGATGTTAATATTATTAAAATTATGGCATTGAAAGTGTTCTAGTTCAAATTCAGAATTCTAGTTTTTTATAAAGTTTTTAATGCCAGATCTATGGTTATTAATTCTTACATTAAGTTCGGTGCTAGTTTGACTTATGTAATTTAAATCACATTCAAAACAATTTATACGATAAATCAGGTTTTTATTCTTACAGAATATTAGTAAATTTGCGTTTTTACTATTGCTTTATTCTCTACCTGCTAGTGGGTAGGTCTTGCACTTTTTGTTTTCACATAAGCAATTTTTTTATCTATATATTTTTAAGATTTTTATAACATAACAGTTTTGTCGGTAGTTTTGTTTTCCTGAATGCTCCTGACACAAAGCTATCTACAGTGTCCCTTGGTGGAACACGCGACGGGCCATGCGCTATGATACTTT
>JAPMOQ010036549.1:120194-130813 GCA_026543055.1 Argiope trifasciata | reverse complement strand
AAAAATTTTATTGCACAGAATTCTTTGTTTAAATTATTTACATTACTAATTAATAAATCGTGTTTTTTTAATATTAAGCTTAAATTTAATAACATCTACAATTTCATATTAAGTGTAAAAATTTTAAACTTTACATCATCGAATTTATTATTCGTTAACCATTTAATTTCAGTTTTTCTAAGATCAAAAATACATTGCTTAATTTTGTGAATGTTTTCGCTATTATGATACAGATTACATTAATTCAACAATTCCTGAAATATAATTTGAAAATTACCCCATTTACCTTTACCTCTTTTAAATATTTTATTAAAGTTTTCTGTTTTCAAAAAATCTTTAATAATAGTAAATTTGCTATAGATACATAAATTGTTTATATCCCCATAACCTTCGCCATTTAATTTGCTATTCAGACCATAAGGAAGTAAAGTTTTTAGATGCAAATATAAATATTTTTGAGGTCTAATCTTTTGTTTAAGTCATTAACATCGTCTTCTTGTATGTAGATGTTAATATTATTAAAATTATGGCATTGAAAGTGTTCTAGTTCGAATTCAGAATTCTAGTTTTTTATAAAGTTTTTAATACCAGATCTATGGTTATTAATTCTTACATTAAGTTCGGTGCTAGTTTGACTTATGTAATTTAAATTACATTCAATACAATTTATATGATAAATCAGATTTTTATTTTGCAGAATATTTGTAAATTTGCGTTTTTACTATTGCTTTATTCTCTACCTGCTAGTGGGTAGGTCTTGCACTTTTTGTTTTCACATAAGCAATTTTTTTACATATATATTTTTAAGATTTTTATAACATAACAGTTGTGCCGTTAGTTTTGTTTTCCTAAATGCTCCTGACACAAAGCTATCCACAGTTTCCCTTGGTGGAACACGCGACGGGCCATGCGCTATGATACTTTCAATATAAGCTTCCTGCTTAAGTATATCTCCCAATCCACTAAAACAAGGAATTTTTGAAAACTTTATACCAGAAGAATATTTCTTAAAAATTGAATTAGATAAAAAAAATCCTAAGGGGGACTTTTGAAAAATCTTAAGGCCGGATTCTTTTTCTATTGGTTCTAGTTTTGATTCGGTTGTGTTCATTATATATATTACGCAGTATAAAGCAAAATATTAATTCAATCATGCCAATCAAATATGACTTCAAGGATTAGATCTTCTTTTAAAATCACAATAAAACATATTTTGTTTGTTTCATTGAATTAATTCAGTGCTATAACCAAAACCTAAAATTATTAACGACAATGGATTCTGCATTTTGATTGGGTAGCGACCCAAATCTGATAAGAGTGTACAATACATTAGGAAACGATATTCAAAATGCAAAAAATCCTATACAATGGTTACAATACGGCGGGGCTACAATACAACGAAAAGTTAAATGATGCTAAAATAACTTATGGCGCATATAACCGGTAACAATTAATGATCCACCTTTCCATCAAGGAATTTAAACATATGCTAGGGGGACGACGCGGATTCAAAATATGCACAGATTATAGATAGTCAGTAATATTCTTAGTTAAACAGAAAGTGATAAATCATCACTCTGACAGTTCCGACATCTCCAGCATATATTTTTTTAATTTTTGACAATATGAACTATGCGGCAGGGGAAAATGATATTTTTTCAAGTTTGATGTCTCTTCGGTCATCTGTTATCACAAAATTGCGCATGAACGAATTGCTAATGCAGAATTAAATAACTACTAAACTGTAGCAAAAATTTACATTTCAAACGATATGCATTATCTTCTGGAAAAATAATCTGACGTCATATTTCCATCCCACAATCCTTTAGAATTTATATTTTTTGAAAAACTCATGACTTAATCCACCCGGGATTTGAATCATTAGTGAAACCAATAATTTCAAGATTCATTTGGAATATTAATTTTAAAAAAATGAGCTGAAACTTGCGTCAGTAGCCAGAAAAATTAAAGTATTCAACGCACATATTCCAGATATACATAATGTGAAAATCCGATAAAAGTCTCGCATAATTCCTGTTACTGCACCACACCAACCATCAAATCGAATAAATGTTGTCTAACGTGCATCGGTCGATTTGCTTGCAGGATGGCAGATACGCCGATTGAGAATACTGCCAGGGGAACAACCACAAAGGCCTTTTATGCACATTTGATTTTTAGTTTTGGAGCTCATTACAATCTCACAAGGAAAATCGGTTCGGATCAAAAATTTTCCTAATTTAATTTTATTTATGGAATTAAAGTGCACGCTACTTCGCATCATCCAGAAAGCAAGTGAAAAATCGAAAGCCCTTAAAAGCAGAGCTCAAAATTTAGTCTAATGAAATCACCCTGCGTGGGATACTGCATAGTGTGCGCGCATCTTTGCATGATAATATCCTGCGCAAGAAGGAGATAACCATCAAAATCTAACGAAAACTAAACACTCCTTTCAACATCGATGATCCGAAATTCGAAACAGCATGTAGTAGGCGAAGAATTATTTCGCCAGACATATTTCCTCTTTATCAAGATAACGGGAGCATGCAATGTATATCACTTTTTGAAAGAATGATTGTAAAAGTTTTGTAAAATGCATTTCATTTCAATGTAAATATCTCTGAAAAACTAATAATTATTTCTTTGCTTGTATTACAACGATGCTGCTTGGAGAGGGAGCCCTATTATGTTGTATGATCAAATTATGCAATCTTTGTTTGGACCACTTTACGTAGACTGCGGATGGAGAACAAAGCAGTTTTTATCAGGATAATAATGCTAAAAAGGGACAGTGTTTGCAGAAGAGGAAGGCACTTTTTGAAAGGATATTCTTAAGCAGGAAAATAAGGACATTCGATGTTATATCTCAACAGCTGCAGATTAAAAATCTGTAATCTGTGTTAAATGCCTACAAAATAGGCAAAATTACAAGTAGTAGAACTCGTGTTAATTCTTATGTTAATATTAATTTTCATTGATAGGCTCTCAATGATATAAAAATATTATTATATAAAATCAAATTTAAATAGTATTTTTCAACAAGATGAACCATTTAAATCTAAATACATTAGTTCAGAGGATCATTTATAAGAGATACTCCAATATTCAGATTTAATGTCATTTATAAACTGATTGTCTAGCAATTTTCTTTAAAATGCACTCCTGTATGTTCTAATTACTTTTTGATACAGCTTAAAAATTTGTTAGAATTTTATTCATAATTCAGTTCATTAACAATTCTAAATTGGGATATTTTTTCTTAAGATTATTAACTTTCATATTTATTCATACTATTCATTATATTCATACTTGGAACTAACGTTGCATATCAAATACATTTAGCTTCGTTCTTACTTTTCTTAATCAAATTAAATCTAATTAATAATTTAAGTTTTATTGCCTTTGGGGTTAACTTTTAAACTTTGGGGTTGGTTAGAAGCTAGCCTTCTACTCGCTTAAATTTATTATTTTCTTCGCCTAATTCAACATTCTTATACCTTATATCTTTTATTTCAGTTTTAATTTTATTCACTTTTTTAAATCAGTTTATCCTTATAATTTCTATTTTCTTTGTAGAATTTATTAATACGAATATTATGAACTGAATCCTAAAAATCCTATGGAATCCAAATAGCAATGCTTATAATTAATAATCTCCTAATGGACTCGCCTGCAATGATTTCATTATAAATTTCATTCTTATTCCCTTTCATTGTAAATAAATACTAACAGCTTAGATGTGAGCCACTATTTTTTCTTTTATTAAAGTCTGATAGTGATTTAGATACATAAATCCTAATCAATTTTTTAAATCCCGTACCCATTTCTTTTCACAGCTTACTTGCGTAAATGTAATGTATTATTAGGCATAATCAATAATCTCTAAATAGACCTTCATAATGATTAGCTTTGATCTGTTCATATCAAAAGTTTTTCAAACTACAATTTATCAGTATTTAATAATAATCTTTTTCTTTCAATACTTATCGATCCTTACGGATGCTGCTATATCATCAACTCGATAAAATTTTCAATTCTTCAAAATGTATTGTCTTAAAAATGGTCTCTTTTCCTATTATATAGGCTTATAAAATTGCAATCATACCCAATTTGAAATTCATTAATTTAGATTTTGATTGTAGCTTTGAATTTGTGTTGTTCTGAAAAGATATTTTTATGAATGAAGATTTGAAAGCAGATTCAGCTCTTTTAAATAGTGTTTGACTTTTATGATTCATTATTATGAATTTAAATATTATACATTGATTTGTATGTATTCTCAAGCCTCTAATAGGAATCCCGAGAGCTGTTCTTTAAATGGATACCATATTTATTGAAGGTGACGTCTAATTTTGTATTTTTTTACTTTGTATATAATTCCCTTGTCAGTGGGAAAATGTGTCTTTAATACTCCATCCCTCTCACTATTTTCTCCTAATAATAGTCTTTCCCTCCCATAATTTTCCTCTAATAATATTCTTTCAATCACAGAATTTACCTCTGATTATAGTCTTTAATTTACTTCTAGTAATAATCTTTCCTTCCCACAATTGCTATCTAAGTAGTAAATTGGTAATTGTGATCATCATTATATAGATTCGCATCAATAAAAAACAACCAGGTTCATCTGCAAACCAATAATTATCTTTGATTTGTCCATTCTTCAAATAACCTATTAGTTTAAAATTTTTCAGAACTCTGAAATATTTGGTCTCATTTAAGTGGTGTATTCAAATAAAATATTCTATAAATGAAGGCAGTTTTTGTTTATCATCCTTAAACGAATAAAAAGAATCTCATTGTATTTATTGCATTATCATCGAAGATCAATGAAACTTCAGAAGTGTTTAAGGCAGTAATAATGGCAGTAATCAGATAGTAAAGGCTAAATTATAATATATTTATAAGGAAACACTGGAAAACAGATTTAAAGTTTTTATAGAAACGCACGACTTATCGTTAAAGATATAGCAAATGTTTCATCCTCTCGATGATTTTTACTTTAATGAGAAATATACAGATTGCTCAATTTTGATAAATGGAAAAGGATGTTAGAAAAGACCGTGGGAATAATAAAATACTTCAGAAATTTCCTTCCCATCGCTGCTCGTTTACAATACTAACACTACATATTAAACTATACATATTAGAGACATGGGATTTTCCTCATAGTAATCCTAAGGGACTATAGAAGATCCTCCATAGAGTCATATTCTGCGAATGGGCACATGTCTTTCGTTATATCTCGTAAACTACATATGATGGAGACACTGGGTTATCATTTAGAAGTGACTCCCGGAGGTCATTTGAGTCGCAAAAATTTTAGATCAATTGCGCATCCGCAGTATGGATTTTGCTTAATATTGGTCAATTCAATGTCGAATCGATTCCATAGAGCTCCTATGGGCCCCAAAATACTCGTAACGATACGAGTTTCACTTTGCTGCTCCTAGTGATTCGCAAGATACAAGATCTCAATTTTGTAAAGATTTGAATTTCCGAGCTAGGTTTTCGACTTCGTTTTCGCAAAAACTCTTTGAACGACTGGCATCTGTGCCCTCTTCTGAATGTCTCTATCAAACTATACCACATTTACGTAGATTACACTATTAGGAGTTGAGAAACGGAAACGAGAACGAAATAAGAACTGGATGTAGTTAAGGGAGAGGGTTTAAAGCTCGAAATCATGTAAGCGATGAATAAGTTAAAAAGAGCTAAACTTAAAGATCCTAAACTTTTCTCCGTTGAATCTTTGTAATGAAAAAAAAAAGAAAGGGAACTAAAAAACAAGGAAAGGTGGGAACAAAACTCTTAATCCAACCTTCAGAGACAAAGCCTTCAATAAACAAAAACGAATGATGACAATTTAAAATTAGAAGCTAATGAACAAAATAGTTTTACAAGGGGAACGATAAAAGTGAAAACCTATGCAGCATGTTGCAGATTCTCAATCGCATTGCTCAACTACAAATGCAGAACCTGTAAGTTTCGATTCTGAATCACAACCATCAAAGTTCCACGTAAAACGTCTCCGTTTGGATTCTGAGTCTCAAATATCACTTTTGAACTCTAAGTAATTCATCGAAAAAATTAATCCTCACGTGATAACTTGAAATTTGCGATAGTAGATTTCAATTTTTAGATTTATTTGCTATGTCACTGCGCTTTCTTCATTATTTTCTATTTTTGTCGCTTCTCATAGTTATTTTATTTCTAATTTCCCGTTTAAGTGCTTTCTACAAGCAATATTTGTGTTTTGGCCTTGAATATTTTTTTTCCTCTTTTCTTCCTCTTCACATATCCCTCCTTTAGACATGACATTAAGTCATTAATTATCTTCCACTGTCGATTAGACTCTATTTTCTTCAGAGATTTTGCTTTTGAAGGATAGGATTTCATTTTTCTCAGAAATATTCAATTCACATTTCCCTCCTAGATTTGTCCATTCCCACTGATTAGAAATCCTTAAGATAGTAGGTGCATAGACGTGTCAGTGGTGTTAAAGTTTATGTGAGCATTACCAGATAATCCTATGGTAATTTGTCTAAATGCTCGAGATTTATATTTTCAGAGAATGGAAGAAAAAATCATTGAATAGGATATTCATAGGGCTTGGATTACAAAATTACGTAATATTAAATAATGAAATATCAAAGAGCCATTTGTATTGTAAGAAATCTTTTACAGTATTTCAATTTCTTCATATCAATGGAGTCTACATTTGCTAAACAATATCTCGGATTCTTGGCAGAGAACGTAAATTAATATTTATTCCTTTTGCCAATAAAAAAACTATGTATCAAGGAAATATATAGATTATATTTGCTAAGAAAAAAAAATCTAACCACTTTTTTATTTTTGTGTAATATGCTGCGCATTCACGCATAAATAAAATGAAACTTTTAAAACACAAGCTAATAAAAAAAAGTCAGGAATACCCCCTCTATCTCTGAAGCATGATCCTCGGCTACCTTATTTTAACAATATTTCCCCATTTCAAACATGCTATCTTTAACAACTAGAAGATGAACCAAGCTTCTTTCCAGTATTCGCCATTAGTAGACAACGCCATATGAGGATTCTTTCAAATAAAAAAAAATTAAATTCAAGAAACGTATGATTATTTAAATCGAGAATTCATTTATGAGAGCAAAAAGGAGAGACTCTATCTTTCTATTTTAAACAAATTTTGTATAATAATTTCAAATTCCAGTAAGCTCGTAAAATTTTAATACTATTAGATTCAGGATTTGCGGAATCTGGAAAAGGTTTAATTATATTAAAATTTTTGCGGTGCCAAGCCAAGATATGCAGAGTTTAAAATTAGACCAGTTTTCTATGTTTTATAAAAACATAGCACAAAGTGGCTTATATTTTCCGTACGTAAAATAAAGTTTGGTATGTAAATTTTTTTACCCTTATTTAGAAGTTTTTTAAGTAACCTATAAGCCTTTCTTAGTACGGTACACAAATTATTCATTTCTGAAAAATTGCAGATTTCTATAATTTATTTGAAACGTTTCTGGTCAAATATTACATTAGAATGTAATGTAAACAAATATAATATAGGTTCAAAAAGTGTAAAAGGCATCATGAAGCTGTAAAACATCAGTTCAAGAAATTCTATTGATATGTATGAAAAAAATACTTCACCAAAAGTAACACTCACATCATGTGCCTGTGAAAAAACACAAAAAATGATAAAGAAAACGGGAAAAATAAAAATGCAAAAACTCAAACACGTAGAGACCAGAAAACATTTTATACCAAGGAAAAAATTCAGAGCGAGTGGAAGATAAAATGTATCCGCCGTTTCCTCAAAAGAATTCAATCAAAGTTCAATTATGCTTTATTGCTTTCTCAGGGCAGAAGTCCAACAAAAGTAAAAAAAAAAAACATATTTGGCATCTTTCAAATCCACAACTTCAGTATTTTGAATTTGTCTCGATTTTATTTCCTTAGTACTGAAGAAAAATATTTTCTGTTATTGTGCAAGCAATGTGTTTCCATGAAATTTCGCATGTTGTCCTGACATCAAAAGTATAAAATCGGTGATTTGTTAAAATAATTAAACCCTTATTTATAGAAATTAAAATATATAATTTTTTCCATTCGAAACGTTGTTTCGTGTATTGGGTTTTAAATTCAACTAAGTTTTGCTTTATTTTCTAAATATACTTTTCTTAGAGCATCAACCTGTACACAAAATTATGTTTGATATGTTACAACGTATATGTGTAGGAACGCATTTGTTAAGGCAATGAGGAGAAATACTACATAAATGCTTATACTTTTTTTAAAAGTATTAAATTTGGAAATAAAAGTGCTCTAAAATAAAACTAATGAGTCACTCAAAATTGTTTTCCCCCCAGAATTTCAAACTGATTCGAAATTGATTTTCATTCAACAATATGCTCTAAGATTAGTGAAGATAGTTTTTGAAATAGTGATGAATTTTTTAACAAAGAATTTAATTAAAATTTTTGAAAACCACTTTTCAGTGTACTCCTACAACAAAAAATTACAATGAGCTACGTTTAGTAGTTCTATATTCAAAGGCATGGCTTGTAGATCGTTACGAATGATTTTTTCCCATCATACATATCATGCAATAGTAGTTTGTCAGAAGTCTGTAAAAACTGTCATGTTAAGACTGTTTATAATTAGCTATAAATTAGGTTTGTTAATATAGATTTTGTGTCTGCCACTTTTTGTAAAATACCCGTTATCTTGAATAGAATGGTAAGAATTGCTGGATGAACGTCGTTTAAAAAGTGAAAGTTTATACATTTAGATGACTTAAAAGTTACAAATGCAACTAAAGTAGGGAAACTACCACATTTACAGTTAATAAATTGTGTGATAAAGTCGTTTAAAGAAGGAAATTACTACCATTATTAAAAATTACTGTATTTGATTTGAGTGTTTAAAATATGGACTGTTTGTTCTGAAATTTACGAAGTATTTTTGAGTTTCGCAAATATTTCGATATTATTCATTAAAAAATATTGAAAAATATTCTGTAAAGCAAAACACGTGGTTTAGCGTAAGACTATTAAAAATACCAGGGGCCGCTTTGGCCTGGTGGTAAAGTCTGGGCTTCGAAACAGGAGGGTTTCTGGTTCGAGACTTGATTCCATCAAAGTTAATCCGTTAAATCTGTCAGGCCAAACGTCCCCCCGTTGGTGTGGTGTGGTGTGGAGAGGGGGGTGCCAGTTCAGGTGTCGTCCTCGTCATCTGACCGTGGTTCAAAATTACTAGTTCCGTCCCAAAAAAGCCCTCGTGTTGCTTTAAACGAAACGTTAATATAACTAAACCAAACCAAACTATTAAAAATACCAATACAAAATTAAAATTCTTTCCCATAAAAAGATGCTGATTGATGAAAGCTTGGTTAATTGCGTTTTAAGATTTTCATGTTTGTCCAAATTGGATCATGAGCATTGAAACCTTCAGTAAAATTATTTCTAGATTTTTTATATAAAAGTGTCATTACAAATTACACTAAGAAATCAATTCTCAGATTTGTAATTTTAAATTTGATTTAAAAAAACAGAATGTGTGAATTGTGTTTATCAAAACATCAAAGCATATCATGCTGCTCTCCATTCTTTGATTTAAACTTTAAAAAATTAAACGCATGTTCAATGAATAAAATTCGTCATTTGTAAATTTTGAAGCATTGCGGCATATTACCTCGGGCTAGCTTCAAGAAAGATTTTTTCTTCTAAAACACACTTTCCTTATAATTTTTATTTTCTTGTATACAAGATATAGTGAAAATATTGCAATTGCCGAAAAGCACGAGATTTGAATTGATCTTTGTTTCACACCTCGTTGAATTCGAAAGCACATTATAGGTAAATGCATGTCTGTGACAAAGATTACACATAAACAAATTGAGCTTTATGGATGAAATGTGGTATAGTCTTTTCATCAAAGTGGTAGATTTCGTCAAATTTTCAGAAGTAACCGCTTAGAAGAAATCTGTTTGTTTTTCCGACTGTTAAAAATAAGTTAGGATGACGGCTGCCAAATGGAAGGGGCCAGATAGATAAAATTTGGCATACAAATTTAATAACTATTGTATAAACATTAGAGAAATTTCTTGCCAAATCCATAGAAGGGTTCATCGCATGTCCGTCTGTACTTTCAGAATTATGTTAACGTGATAACTCAGAAATTTTGTAACTTAAATATATCAAATTTGGTATGTAATGCTGTGACGATAAGATTTGGTCAAATTTTGGTTTCAATCAATTGGGACGAATGCATCTGAAACACAAATTCGCTTTATGGATACTTTCAACAACATGACAGAGTTCAATCCCAAGACACCAAAGATCACACGATCAAATCAAAAAAGATATTTAATCCACACCTAGGGTTAATATTCCATGTATCTTGTACGCCATTGACACATGAAGCACTTCCTGGCAATATGTGAGAAAGTTTTGGGGAGAGACTCTGACTAATTTATTTCAATTTTGCTTCTTTTTTACAACAGAAATGATTTATTATTATTATTTTTTGACTTTATTAATTAGTTTTACTTTATTTACTAGTATGAAAACTAAAACTTGTTAACGCATTTTCATTTATTCGTAATATATATATAA
>JAPMOQ010036549.1:102132-120094 GCA_026543055.1 Argiope trifasciata | reverse complement strand
TCGCTTCAGTAATTTTTTTTAAAACTAAGTATTTTTGCTTATTTGTTTGAAAGCAGATTTTCATTAAATTTTAAGACTTGAAATTAAATCCTTTTACTACTCTTTGGAAATAAGAGGAGTGAACACACAACTATAACTACTATAATTTTCGATTAAAAAATTCAATTTTTTTAGAGTATGGCTTTGTTCTATCATCAGTTTCGTAACAATTTGTCAGTCCTATTATTATAGCTTTATAATATTGCAGATAAAATTGCTTAATATAGTGAGTCAGTGACGTGATAAATTTACTCTTTGCATCCCAGCCCTATAGGATCTTAATTTTTTTTGGTTGTATAAAAATAAAACACGAATTTTGTAGTCGATGCAAAATTCGAGCTACGCGCGTAATTGTGGCGCTAGTAGCGACACTATGAACATGCAAATGATGTTTGCTTTAAATAAGCTCTGCAAGGTTCGTGATCGTTATTTACAGTTGAGATTTGACGTAGTGGGTTAATGTACTCATGGATGCCTCTGAAAAGACGAAGAAGCAATTATCAACAGCTCACTAATTTGAATGAGGTCGTGTTGTAGGGCTACGAGAAGGTGAGTTTTCTTTCCGCGATATTGCTGAAAGACTTGGCAGGAATGTATCCACTGTGCATGAGTATTGGTGGCAGTGGTCAGGGGAAGGTATTGCCTCAAGAAGACCAGGTTCCGGGCGGCCACGTGGTACTACTGAGAGGGAAGACCGTCGTATTCGGCGTATGGTTATGGCTAATCGTACTGCATCTGCAGCTGAAATTCGAGCTGCAGTTGGCACCACAATGACACAACGAACTGTGACAAATCGGTTACTTCAAGGACAGCTTCGAGCCAGACGCCCTGTACAGTGCATTCCACTGACTCCAAATCACTGCGGTTTGCGACGTGAGCGACGCCAGCGCTCATTGGAGGACGGAGTGGAGATCTGTTTTGTTTTCTGATGAAAGCCGGTAGAAGGAGCCCAGGCGAACGCCTGCTAGTGACCTATCTGCGGCCTAGACACACAGGACTTAGCCTGAAGTTATGGTTTGGGGAGCAATTTCGTATGATCGCAGGAACACTCTCGTGGTTATCCCACGCACCCTGACTGCAAATTTTCACGTCAGTCTAGTGATACAACCTGTTGTGCTGCCATTCATGAACAGCATTCAAGGGGGTGTTTTCCAACAGGATAACGCTCGCCCTCATACCACTGTTTTAACCCAACATGCTCTACAGAGTGTCGACATGCTGTCTTGGCCTGCTAGATCACTAGATCTTTCTCCAATCGAGCACGTATGGGACATCATTGGACGACAACTCCAGCGTCATCCGCAACCAGCATTAACCGTCCCTTCATTGACCGCCCAAGTGCAACAGACTTTGAACTCCATCCCACAAACTGATATCCGACACCTCTACGACACAATGCATGCACGTTTGCATGCTTGCATTCAAAATTCTGGCGGTTACACCGGTTACTAATGTACCAACATTTCACATTTGAAACGGCTTTTCTGGCCAATGGCTCTACCTGTGATCTTGAAACTTTAATCAATTAAATATGTTACCTAGACAAATGTTTTCCTAAAATTTCATTACTGTACAATAATTTTTTCTTGGTGTTGGGATTTTTTTTCCATAAGTATGTTGTATCTATCTGATATTTTAAGTAATTTTGGTAAACGTTTTAAAAACTCAAAGATCTTTAGTGTCAATATAAAAGTTGAATTATCTTTTTGGGATTATTTATTTAAAATATTTTCATGCTTTTTCAAATCTAAATGGCATATTTTTTCAATCGAGTTTGTTGTGCAAATACAGAAATAAATACTAAAATTTAAAAAATAAGCCTTTAAAATAAATTTTTAAGAATGTTTTTTCTTTAAAAACTATGGTTATTATAAAGCAGAAAAAAATTTTGTGCTTAGAAAATTCGCAATTCATATATGCATACTTAAAAAAAGGTGTTACATTTTTAAGGTTTAATTTATCAAAAGGACTTAAATTTTGCAGCAGTTTATCACTTCATACCCTGTACTAATGACTTGGTTTACTGCAATGGACTACTTTTTGATAAGAATTCTTTAGAATAAAAACTCTTAAAGTAGGAAAGACTTTCTGCTTCCAACAGAAACGTAATGAAGAGATTCTTTCTGAAGTTATTGTTATCCATGAAGAATCTTATTACTTTTATGAAAAAACCAAATAATACATTTTGGTTTACATTTTTTAGGAAAATACTTCAGAAAACAATTTCATTCCTTTCATAAAACAATCATGAAATATATTAACTGATATCAAATAAAAAGAAATAAAAAAATAAAAACCATTAAAAAACAAATTTTTAATAACGTTCTTTGATTCAAAAAAAAATTAAAGGTTTCATTACTGAAATAAGAAGTTTTTTCATTTAAAGCGTTAAAAATGCTTTGAAAAATCTGTATTTTGATGTAAGAATTTTCGAGATTTTCACTATTTATAAAATATTCTTTATTTTTAAGTACTAAAAAAGTCGTCAGAGAAATTCGTTATTCATTATGAATAAACATTTTTTATTTAATCTTGAAATGCATATCAATATAAAATAACCTCAAAATGGAATAGGAATTAATCATTTTACGTTTAAAAACAAAAACAAAATTGCTAAATTCAATGTTTGCAATTAAATACTATGGAAAATAATAGTAGAATGCGAAATGCCCTTGTTTTTAGGGCAGAAAACTCATCATCCACTACTGCCCAAAATTCAAAGAGTGATTTATTACTGAATTGTCTTTTGGTTTCGCCGCTTGCCGTGAAACTATGAGGGTTTCTTCCTCTTCAATTGAGAGTCCTTCGGGAGTATTTTGAAATGGATTGCTCACCCATTTGTAACTTGATATCAGTTTGTCGTCAGGAAGAAAGTAATTTTTAAAATTCTTTGCTAACATTGCTAAATGATTTTCAATGGTTACAAAAACAAATTTTACATGTTGTTCTTGAGCCTTGTAAGTTTTAATACAATCATTCAAATTTGCAAGCATTATTAAATTTTCTTGCTTTAAATTTCTGCTCCACAGTTCCAATTTTCTACAAAAAGCATTAACTTTATCACTCATATCCAATATATGTGTATTTCCTCCTTGCAGTTGAAGATTCCTGTTATTTAATTTCTCGAATATGTCGACCATGTAGCTCATCACAAATAAACTATTTTTTTCATCACAAATAAACTATCGCGAAAATTCTCAGCTTCCGATATGTTTTCCTCTTCTAGGAAAACGACAATTTCTTCTCGTAATTCATACACACGTTGCAAAAATTTCCCTAATGATAATCATCTCACCTAGGAATAAAATAGTAACGCTGAATGTTCTGCATCGATGTCTTTACAAAGCGCGGAAAAGATTCTTGATTTCAGGGGTCTCATTTTTATATAATTGACTACGGTTACAACCATTGTTAACGTATTATTCAAACCAGGACTCATTTCTTCGGAAGATAATGCTTCTCTGTGGATCATGCAATGTGTCCAGACGTACTGTGGCGATTTTTGTTTCACAAGTGCTTGAATACTTTGGAATCTTCCGGACATAGAACGAGCACCATCGGTGCATATTCCGATTCAATTTTTCCATTCTATATTTGCCTCGTTCATAAAATCATTTAAGATATCAAATAATGCGAGTGCTGTTGCTTTGAGTTCTGTTGATTTTCTGAAAAGTAATTCTCCTACTTCTGACAAATCATCACAAAATCTAACACAAGCAATGAAATGAGCATCTTTATTATTATCTGTTGCCTCATCGAGTTGCATTGAAGACAATTTTTCACGGAACTTCTATAAAAGCTGACACACTACATTTTCAGCTACATCAGTAATTCGACGGGCAACAGTATCATTTGAAAGAGCTATAGACTGCAATTGTTTTGCAAAATTATCTCCAAACATAATTTCTACAATCTCATTTGCGGCTGGCAAAATAAGCTCTTCACCAATGGTGTGAGGCTTTTTACATCTGGCTATTTTATATGAAACTTTGTAAGAGGCAATTAAAGCCTTTTCATTCATAAATTTCTTTTAAATACTGATTTATGCTTTTGATATAATTTTAATTCGATATGTTCTCGGAATTTGTTTACGTACTCACTATGAAGTAATTCCAAATGTCGTTGAAGTTTATTAGATTTCATGCTGTCTGCCGCCAACATTTTTGATCAAATAATACACAGCGGCCTTTCTTCTTCATTTACTTCAGTACTAATGAACCCAATATTTAAGTATTATTGAAAATATTTTCTTGATTTTATTTTCGGACCCACGCTCGTCTGTGTACTTGTAATGCTTGTCTATCGTCTAACTCTCGCTTAAGCCCGCTTAAAATTTTATTCATGATTCTTCATAAGTCTGCTGCCTTGAATATTCAATACAGTGAATTGAATTTACTCGCAAATATATATAACAGACATATTCAGAATAGATTCACTAGCGGTAGAAGGATCGACTCGAATGAGATTGTCTGGAATTGAAATTGGAGTCATAGAACTTTCTCCTTCTCTCTATGAGAAAACATTTGTTCACATCTACGCACGCTCCTAACTTAACTTTTAAGCTGACCAGAGAAATTCCAGACAAATCGAAATTTCTAGCGAAACCGTGAGAATCCCCGACGTGGTGGGACACAAGAGCAATGAAAAGGCATAGGATTCTTGTTTTTTTAATGCTGAGGATCAGTGTTGCAAAATGTCAATAAATTTCCATATTCTTGGCAATTTTTAAAGTTTAAAATTAAGGTTATAGTGTAGGTTTAGAGCCAAAATACTCAAAATACATTATTATTGTATACATTTTATTGTATACGGTGGGGAGGGGGGGGGACTGTGAAAATTATGATTGAAAATTGGCCCATGAATACTGAAAGGTTGAGAAACACTGCTTTATGTTTTGAAAGCGCATGAGCATAACTGAAGAATGTAGAGAAAAGTAGCATGTTTTTGCTATCTAACGTTCTGAAAATTAATCTGAGATATTCTTTTTGATGACATATATATATAATTAATTTCAGATTTGAATTTTAATAAAGTCGTTTTTGAAAACAAATAAGGAGTTTTAAGACAATTTCCAAACACACCGAAAAAAAAGAAGAAACAAAAAAACAGTTTAAGCTGAATGACTTATAGTACAGTATCTCTAAACTGTTTTATTAAATAATAGTAGAAACTATTCTTAATTATTAGAAATAGGGTTCATAATCAGAATTTCAAATAAATATAATTTAAGAAAAGCATTATTGTTATTGAAATTAAAATCACAAAAGTAGGTTACTAATGTAAAATCTAAACCAATTAAAGAAAGGCTTCTTTTTCCAAAACAGTTCCAAAAAAAGGCTATCTTTCAATAGAATGTCCTTATTTCAGATATTTTTCTAGGTAAAATTGAGGGGTTTTTTTGTCTTTTGAAATTGAATTATGCTGCTGAAAGGAAAAAAATAATTGATTTTTTAAGCAAATTATGCTGTTCAAAAAAAAAAAAAAAAAAAGAAAGAAAGAAAAAAGAAATGTGTTAAAATTTATGAGCACCTCCACCAAAAATTTGTCACGAGAGATATGTCAGAACGAATCTACTTTCAATTTAAACATTTAAAGTTACAACAAACCTTTCTTCTTTTTAGAGAAAGGATCAACTTGCTTTCTATATCAAACGAATTGTTTTTGAAAGGAAAATATAGTTATCACCTAAAATGTTTTTATTACACTTTCCTTCTTAACTTGAATAAAGTATGTATATTCTTCTCTAAGTCTTCGTCTAAGTCTTATTCAGTCAAGATTGCACACTTATTCTTTAAGAGAAAAATAGTAATTCTCTATTGTCAAATGTCAAAAGATAATTAAAAGGACAATTAACTGAAAATTAATCAAAACTTTGTTATCCTTCATCAATTATTTTGTGTAATTTATTTTAAAATGTTATTCTGTTTTAAAATGTAAAATTTAGCTTTTTGCACAACAAATTCTTCTTTGTTGGACTATTATTCCAATTTTTAATAATGTTTAAGACTTTATAAATGGATATATGCAATGGACTTATTAATCAGGAATGTTTCTATTTATACTGTTTTTAAGCAAAGGTGAGATTTTGAGCTGCTATATGCCAATATTTTGTAATCTTGTATTATTTTCCTGTTACCAGCATTCTTTATCTGTTTTAAAAGAGTTTTGCCCCTTGTTTAATAAGATGAAAAATAAAAGGAGATAAAATCTCATGAAATTCCTAATCACGTCTTTTAATAACTAATATTCAAATATTTTTATTAAAAATCTCACATTTATCCAAATTTTAATAAGTGCCAATTCTAAGGGAAATTTCCACCCAAAAATAAAAAAAAAGTCATGAAAGCGTACGTTGATAATCTATTCCAAGAAGTGGAAGGCCACTTGGTGGAATCAGTTTACAAGACTGGTGAGTTCTGTGATATTCCTGCATTGCATTCATGTTTTGATAAAAGTTTAAAATATAAAGGTGTCAAACAAGGAAAAATTTTAAAATTTAAATTCGAATCTGTAAAAAGAGATAATGAGTAAAATAAACTATCAATCCTCTAAACGGTTGGTGAGTCTAAATTGAGAAATATGGTTACAAAGTTGTAACTGAGATCTTTTCATTGTATTAATTCATTAGTTAAAAAGTTTTATTCTTAGATACTTCTTTGAGAACATGCGTCCTCAAAACAGGAATTGCATAACTGAAATATAAATAAATAAGAAGGAATGTTTGTCTCTTATGCGCTGACGCGTCGCTCATCCGATTGCAATGAAACTTTCAATACCTATTATTTGCACTTACGAGATGGTTATAGCATAATATAACACTCTAATATATATAAAATATATTTTTATTGGCAAAATAAATCACCAAGACGATTCAGCATATTCAGCAGAGATACTAAATTCAAAACAGAGGTTAATATTCCATAGCTACATTACTTAAACGTCGTTCTCTGAGGTAACAGCATTATTAGAGAGTATGCGAGAGAGTTTTAAGGATATAAATCCCTTAGGATTTAAATTGTAATTAAAAATTTAACTACTTTTCAGCGTTTTTTTTTTTTTTTAGTGTCTATCTGAAATAATGGAGCACACATATTTTTGCATCACTTTAATTCAAAACAATTACTAGTTCAACTATATCAACGATTTTATTGTATAACTGGCCACCTTTGGCGCTCAGCTGCTTTGCCAGGAGTAATGCGTTCTAAAATTTTCAATTAAATACTTATGTGCCGTGCTCATTTTGTAAATTCTCAAAATTTAAATATACAAATATATTTAAACTTTTATAGTCACGTAATCCATATTATTATAGAAGCCTTACGATAACCGGTTTATTGCATTATATATCTTTGGGATTCGCAATCAGCTGTCATGAAATTATGTGGAAAATATCACATTTTATATTTCTTCTACAACATTACACTTCTTTTTAAACTCATTCTGAATCTCGCACATTCCTCGGCTAAATTTGCTATTAAAGTCAATTTAATCATTCCATTTGAGTTTTTGTCAAAGTGACAGCTAAGCAATGGCAGTGACAGCTAACGTTCTCTTGCAGGCAAAATTATACTTTCAATTTGTGCTTACTTTCATTTTCCTTGATTGATCTGAAATTGATATATATTTTTAAGGTGGTGGATGAATAGATCTACAAGAACACTTTTTAATAATATTGTTTTTTTATAAATTAGACTACTTCAATTATTGATTTAGAAGATTTATGTGACAACTTTTTCTTAAAATATTAGTAAAAATATGTTGTTAAATATGATTTAATATGTCTCACACAGCAAAGTAAGAAATTGTATAAAAGTTATTCATCAATGCATTTTTGACTCGACATAAAATGTATTTATTTACTTCATTTAAACCAAGTTAAAAGTTCTAAGCAATATGTTTGTGTATTACTAATGATTTACAAATTAGTCATTGGGCCCGAATTTGTATACATATGTATAAATTGAAATGTGTTTTTCGTAAATAAAGCATATTTATTGATGATATTGCAAATGATCATAAAAACCTTTGTCTTGAATTAGTTTTTAGAAAACAAAACATTTAATATATGTTTAATTTCATCCAATCACGTGCTGAAAATTACATTTTTTTCATTGAATTTCCATTTATAGTTAATTTAGTTTTTAATTTGAACTTCTACCGGTATGACGGCAACACTTTAATAAAAGCTATTTTTTTTCATTGCTCGTTTATCATTTTTCGTTTGTTGTAAAAATTTAATGTTTTGTCCGAAATATATTGAAATTTATGGTTAAAATAATTATTTAAAAACAGGTACTTAAATTATATGTCAAATTACTGATATCTTCAGAAAGCTAATTTTTTAAATCTTTAATTTGATGTAAAAATCCTGTTTGTGCAAAAATATTTTCGGAAATTATAGCAGAACGCTTTTTGCTAAACTCTTAATTAAATCAAATTCTTATTAAAAATTCGAAAAAATTGCTCCAAGGTACACATTCCATGTGCCATATTTGGTAGCTATAGGTCCAACAGTCTTGCCTGTAGAGCTCCAATACACACATAAACACCCACACAATGAGCTTTATTATAAATATAGAGAGATGTTTTTCGCACTTAATAAATTTTAAAAGAAAATATTTTATCACATTTTCTAACATTAATTTTGAGAATTCTGAACGAATTTTAAACAAATCACGAAAGATACAAAAAAATTATTTCATCCTTTAAAGTTCTCAAACAATTGTAAACCAAACATTACAATTCTAAAAGAATGAAGCAATCTATTATATAAAAATGAATTTTTGTTTGTTCGCTATTTTTTCGTCTCATTAATGAATAGTTTTCTACACGGGATATTTTCACTCAGCATGTTCACTATTTTATCTACAGCAAACAGCACATATTATTCAGAGTTGATCTGTCATATAAAAAATAAAATTATTATCGATGCCACTCAAGGTAAGTTATATATTTCCCAATGCAAATAATGATTTTACTATTCACTAAGTAAATCTACAAACGATATTTCGATTATAAAAATGTATATCGTGTTGATTGCTACGACAAAAAATAAGTTCGCCATTTTATTAAGTGATCAAACAGTGCAACATCTAGATATTAGCCAAATTGATCTTCATATACAAACGAGGAACGAAAAATGAGCAACTAAGCAGACCGTTTGCAAACTGCAAATTCACGTGTTTCGGAGCCTCAAGATCAACAAGGACAAGAACCGAAAGACAGCATTCACATGCTGGCTGACCACGAGTATCAGAATCAAAAGACCGATAAGAGGCAAGAGGTGTGAAACTATCCTCAAAAGAACATTGAGAGAGAATGTCGTCGAGTGAAGAGTGCTCACTCCACGTATTCTCACCAACGCTCTTTTTTTGTTTTTCGAACGACTGCAGTTGCCCATTCGACTTGCATTCTTTATGTTCCTCAACATGGCCCTGATCAATCACTTCAATTGTGGTTTGAACCTAGAAAATTCATGTTTTCCTTACGGAGAGCTATATATTGCATGATAGCGATTCAGGGAGCCATGATACTTTTTTGTTGTTGTTGAAGACAGGAAAAAAATATTGTTTTCCCTAAAGCATTTGGTGATTGATAATAAAGTAAAAAAACTAGAATAAATATATTTTTAAATTTCTTCTTTATATATCGTTTAATTTCAATGATAGAATTCATTATCGGCAAGAAAATAAATATAATTCTTTTTATTATTTGTAATAAAAAAAAAAAAAAAAAAAAAAAACAGTGGTTCCAAATTTTAAACGATATTTCCAAAATTATTTCTTTTAAGGTAGGAAAGGGCCGTGTAACAACGCTATTGATAAGAATTTCGGTTAGATATTTTGTGTAATTTGATCTCAATGCTTTTCACAGAAAATAATTCCTTTGAAATGAAATCTTGGTATTTGTCTTACTCTTACTAATCTACAAGCCTTACACCATTCTTTTCGTTTGGCTATGCATATTCCTAATTTTATTTCATTTCCTCTTGAATGCTGAATAAAGGTGTTTAAACCTCAACCGATTCAACAATATTTTTGCAGAAACCAAACAGGTTCTAAATATATATATTCAGAATGGTGTTTTTATAAAACAATAAACTATGCAATATCGCCATAAAAATTTTTGCATACAGCATAAAATTCCCTTTACTTCATTTAAAAAAATCAATTAGATTATACCATTAGTCTATTATAAAAATTTAGTATTCGTAATTCATCAGAATTTCTATTGACTCAAACTATATAATATTTAATTCTTTAGATCATTTAGACTATTTTTCTTATTTGATGTTACGCCTATCACTAACAATTTTTAAAAAAGTATTAGGCCATAATTAAATTAATCCAATATATACTAAACAATGTTTACCTTCAATAATATAAAGCTAATGAATTAATAATATAGATATTTTTGAGTCAGAGAAATTTTCGAGTACATATTTTTCTAGAAAATATTAAGCTTCATATTTATTTTATTTTATAAATACAGGTACCACAAATCACGCTTTTCTAGATTAGTTCGAAATATTAGTTAACCTACTTTCTTAATTCGTGCTTTTGTCACTTCGTTGACAGCATACACTGGCGGGAAAAAATTCCGGACACAAGACAAGGCTAGTGTTAATGAAGAAAATTTGATAGGCTTATTTATACTTCGGAAAAATGACAGAGATTCTAATTTTGCGCTTCTTGAATAAGCGTAGCTCTTGACACTAGTAATCAAACCTGATTTGCTATTTAGAAATTACAAATCGGTTTTTTTTAAATGAATGCTGTAACGTTCGTGTGAGTATTGTATCTTTAAAATTTGACGTTTGTGTTGATGTTAGTCAAGTATGCCTTTAAGAAGACAAAAAAGGCAATGTCAGCAGCTCACTGAGTTTTATAGAATTCGTGTAATAGGACTACGAGACAGTGGAGTTTCTTTCTGGAATATTCCTGAAGGATTTGGCTGGAATGATGATTTTTGAGAGCAGTAGTCAAGTGATTGTGCTGCCTCAAGGAGACCGGGTTCCGGGCTGCGCAAGGCACTACTGAGAGGAAAGATTAAGCACTACTGAGTCCGGCTGTGGTGCACCGTACCGCTTCTGCAGCAGATATTCGGGCTGCAGCTGGTACCGCAGTGACACAACGAAGTGGTAGAAATCGATTACTCCAAGGACAGCTCCGAGCCAGGCACCCTGTAGAGTACATTCCACTGACTCCAAGTCTTCTGCGTCGCCAGTGGCGAGGTCACTGCAAGACAGTGACTATATTTGTTTCATATAAGCAAGTGACAATTATTAAGAAACTGGAATAATTTTACATTTGAAATATCATTTTGAAATTTGAAGGAACATAAATAAAAAATTAAAGCAATGCAGTCCTTTCGTCGTAGAGAGCGACGAGTGTGAGTCAATTACATTGCCCGATTTTCTTCCATGCTTCAAATAAGGAAGGAATATGCAGCCGTGATCAATGGTTGCTGAATCTTACAATAATGTACACTGATGGAAAAAAAATCCCAACACAAAAAAAATTATTGTACAGTAATGAAATTTTAGGAATACATTTGTCTAGGTAACATATTTCATTGATTAAAGTTTCAAGATCACAGGTAGAGCCATTGTCGAGAAGAGCCATTTCAAATGTGAAATGTTGGTACAATAATAACCGGTGTAACCGCCAGAATTTTGAATGCAAGCATGCAATCGTGCATGTATTGTGTCGTACAGTACTCGGATATCAGTTTGTGGGATAGAGTTCTATGCCTGTTGCACTTCAGCGATCAATGCAGGGACGGTAAATGCTGGTTGTGGATGAAGCTGGAGTTATCGTCCAATGATGTCCCATACGTGCTCGATTGGAGAAAGATCTAGTGATCTAGCAGGTCAAGGCAACATGTGGACACTCTGTAGAGCATGTTGGGTTACAACAGCGGTATGGGGGCGAGCGTTATCCTGTTGGAAAACCCGCCCTTGAATGTTGTTCATGAATGGCAGCACAACAGGTGGTATCACTAGACTGACGTACAAATTTACAGTCAGGGTGCGGGAGATAACCACAAGAGTGCTCCTGCTGTCATACGAAATATCTCCCCAAATCATAACTCCAAGAGTAAGCCCTGTGTATCTAGGCCGCAGACAGGTCACTAGCAGGCAGGTGTTCACCTGGCCTCCTTCTAACCAACAAACGGCTATCACTGCGACCAAGGCAGAACCGGCTTTCATCAGAAAACACAACAGATCTCCACTCCGTCCTCCAATGAGCTCTAGTTTGACACCACTCACGTCGTAAATGGCAGTGGTTTGGAGTCAGTGGAATGCACTGTACAGGGCGTCTGGCTCGGAGCTGCCCTTGAAGCAACAAATTTGTAACTGTTCGTTGTGTCTCTGTGGTACCAACTGCAGCTCGAATTTCAGCTACAGACGCAGTACGATTAGCCACAACTATATGCCGAATGCTACGGTCTTGCCTCTCAGTAGTACCACGTGGCCGCCCGGAATCTGGTCTTCTTGAGGCAGTACCTTCCCTTGACCGCTGCCACCAATACTCATGCACAGTGGATACATTCCTGCCAAGTCTTTCAGCAATATCGCGGAAAGAAAAGCCACCTTCTCGTAGCCCTACTACACGACCTCGTTCAAACTCAGTGAGATCTTGATAATGGGTCCTTCATCTTCTCAGAGGCATCCTTGACTAACATTAACCCACTTCGTCAAATCTCAACTGTAAATAACGATCACGAACCTTACAGCGCTTATTTAAAGCAAACCTCTTTTGCATATTCATAGTGTCGCTACTAGCGCCACCCTTATGCGCGTAGCTCAAAATTTGAATCGACGTCATCTTTCAGATGTATAAACATGCCTACCGAATTTCGTTTATCTAGCACAGCTCTTTCCTAGTGTTGGGATTTTTTTTCTCCATCAGTGTATTTCCTGTACCGTGTCTTAATATCTGCCACAGGAAATCAATTTTAAGATTCAGGTTTTGGTAGTCTTAAATATCTTGCTATATCTGCATCACTTTTTTCATTTTACCATCGATTTTTCTTATTTTCCGTCAAATCAAATCAATCATTTACTTTGCTTTTTTTAAACTGTCTTTTTTAAAACACATGTTTATTTAAAAATGTTTATGGGCATCTGTTTAAAAAAAAACATGAATACCTACAAAAAATGAAGTCGCTCAATATTGACATCTTATGTATGGAATTTTCACTTTATAATGTACGCAATATCTCAAAAATTATTCAATATAAATTTTCCGATTCGTTATAAAACTAATATTCAAATTTTAGTTTCAAAAGGATTGAATGATTAAAATTTTAACATTTTGTTTTACTTCAGTACTTAAATGTACTTTAAAGTACCTTACTTAAATGTATTTCTGAAAATGTAATGAAGTCTAAATTGCATAAAGTCCATCTATCCTAAAAATTGTTTTCTATACATTGCTTGTGGTATTTAAATTTTTAAACAGAAATATGTTTCAATTTTCCTTGACCGCATCGGACCACATTATGAATCATTCAATTTATTTTTGTGTAATCAAAAAAAACTTTATTTTTTAATATTTTTGAGTAATGAAAAATGTTTTTATTTTAGGTAATCAGCCGTGGAGAAATTAGCGTCTTTGGAATTTCATGCTTTCTTCGAAACGGTCCATGAAATAATAAAAATCTGCTATATTTTATAAAAAAGTATTTCGACTTTCATAACTCTTTGACTTTATTACAAAGAGATTATCTTTGTTTTATATTTAAAATGTTGATCTCAGAATATTTCATTAAAGATAACTCATTTGACTGAAAGTCTGCAAAATCATTTAAAATTCATAACTCGACAACATCTATAAAATTAAACGTCATAAAATATAGTTATTTCCTTCATTTAGACCCTTTTTTTCTTATTAGATTTCTTATTATTGTATTTAACAGATTAAAAATTTGTTGTTAGGACTTCATTATAGTGAATATCTTATATTGATTAAATCATGCTTTCCTTAAGTACTAGCGAATCGTTGGATTAATAATAATAATATTTTAAATGATAAAATAAATTTTTTCATATATGCATTCTTCCAAAAAACATATTTCAATTTTATATTTCATACAGACACGTGTTTAAAATTACAATGTTCTAAGTAAAGATTGAAGAAAGAATTAATTTAATCTTTAAATTGAGCTTTTGTCAACATGATGGCAACTTGTTGATAAAAGTTAATGAAGGGTAACAGGCTCGTGCTTGAAAATAATTATGTTTCATGAAATGTACTGTTGAGAAAATTAAGATTGAAACTGTTGTAAAGTTCGCTTGTTTTTAAAAACTTTCTTAAATAATACGGAGCTATAATAGTTACGGCATTACACGTTAAAAATAAGGTTAATATAAGAAAGAATACCGGAATCGAAGTGCATAAAAGCTGGTAACACAGAAGCATTAGTTTATGAGAATAGCGAACACGAGAGTATAAAGAAACAAATTCGGTGAATTTAAGAGATACGGATTTAAAAGAAAATATTAGAGGAACCGAGAGCATAAGAAGAATTCACTTATATGACAGTTATATTCTGGTAATAATTTTTTTGATATTGTAAGGTGGAAATCTCAATGCCGGTATTCCTCGTCTCAGTAGCATTAAAATAAGTTTTTAAAAGGATATTTTGGGATATCGTCTGACGGCATTCTAATTAAAGCCCTAATTTTTAGTTCTGGCAGTAAAGCAACTTCCATGTACAAGTATGTGTAAAACTGATTCCAAAAAGAATAAAGGAAAATTGGTATATATTTAAATTAATCTGGAAATATATGGTGATAAAGTTTGCAAAACCAATCATATCGTAGAGCTTTTCAAAATTATTTAAAGTAATAAATAAGTTTTGAAAGTTAATTTTGATTTTCTCACTCCTATTAAATAACAAACTGGTATACTTCTGAAATAAAAACATGATTTAAAAATTGAAAGTGGAATAAATTTTCACTGTCATAAATATAAAAGTCAAAACTTAATTATTTTTGTCGTGTTAGAATAGTCTTGAATAATTCATTTGGAATCGATCTATCGAAAGCAAAACCACTCATTTTACTTCCAGTTTGACACAGTCTTTACCATCCAGGAGAAAAGATTTTGCCAGGCAGTTCCAAGTTGAGAAATAACTAAAATGATAAATGATGTGTTTTGGTGAAATACGCAAACCTCCAGTTTCTAGATTTCGGTCGGTAAACCTGCCTCCCCAGCCAGCTTCTAGTATATCCTTAGCATCCTGACATAGCCTGACATTTTTTCTATTCTTCGAATTTCCAACTTGCAACAGATAATAGTACATGCTTATTGAAGGGAAAAGAACAATCTAGGGAAGTCAGATTTTTCAAATCTTCGTTTTTATCAACTACCCATTTTATTATTATTAATTAATTAAGATGTTATGGCTATGTATTGGGTCAGGGAATAAATTCGAAGCGTTTTTATCAAAGACTTTTCTTAAGAAAATCATTAGTAATAACAATCAATTAATCGATTACGTATTCTCCGCTGTTGTTACGACCTCCTCCCACCTCTCGACCGATTTGTCGATGCCGCACCGCCAAAAATCACCCGGTCTGGTTTTTAAGGCCCTCTTTATTGTCCAAGGTAACGCCCCTCATACAATTCGACCAAATGTTGTAAATGCAAACTTTGGAGGTCAAGAATGTGCACCTCGGAGCCCTTTTTTTGAATTTTTAATTAAATTTTAATTACTTAAAATTTAAGCGAAATTTCGAAGTTTTTCTGCTATAAATTCCGAAAATATTATCGCATAAACATGATTTTTAAATCATTTTAATGATAAAAAAATTAGCTTTCTAATAGTGCCAGTATTTTAACATTAAACTTAAATTTTTATTTTTAACAATTTTTTTAGAAATATTTTAACTATGTTTTATTTAGCACACGACTGGATAAAATAAAAGAAATATAAAATGCGATATTTTCTAAAAAAGTAAATGCAAAATGAATATTTCTATAAACGTTTGCGATATCTAAATCATTTATTCAAGAAATCTTCTATATTTACGGTAAACCTGATTGAATTAAAACAGGATATACATTGAAATCCCGATTTAATGGCATATTTCTGTAATCGTTTGTAATATCTGTATCATTAATTCAATAATTTTTTTCCATCATAAAATGTTATAGTTTCTGAAAAAATAAATGCATAGCCAAGGTTTCTAGAATCATTTGCAACATCTAAATCATTTATTCAATAATTTTTTCCCTTTTTCACTTTTTTTAAAAAACCATATTTAATATTTTGGCAACAGCATCGAAAAAACATTTTCAATATTTTGGAAGCATAACCGATAAATTATTAGAGCATTAAACTCAAATAGTCTTTCCGAATAAAGTTACCGACTCTTTAACTACTAATAACTAAATCGTTTAACTTTAACTATTCTTTAAATTTTGTACTGATTTTAAAGAAAAAAAATAACATATATTTTTTTTATCTTTACTTATAATAAAGCTCAATGTGTGTGTGTTGGCGCTCTACAGGCCAGACTGTCGGATCTACAGCTGCCATATTTGGTACATTAGGGTAATTTATGGCTCGGAAATCTACACCTAAGAGCACTTTTTTTGGAATTTTAAAATTAGAATTTGAATTAAAAATTAAGTGAAATTTCGACATTTTTTCCACTATAAGTACCGAAAATATTATCACATAAACATGATTTTTATATCAAGTTAAAGATTAAAAAAATTAGCTTTCTAATGGTATCAGTGTTTTAATGTATAACTTAAAATTATATTTTAAACGAATTGTTTAGGAAATGTTTTAACCAAATTTTCAACAATACATTTCGGATAATAAACTATAATTTAATCGGCAAAAGCACCGCAAAGGGAAAAAATAAAGTTTTATCACCGTGTTGCAATCGTTTTGACGGAAGTTCAAATTTTAAAAAAAATCAACTATTACCTGAAATTAAGTCTAAAGAAATGTAACTTTCAGCAGGTGAGTGCATAAAATAAAATAAATATAAAATGTGATATTTTCTTTAAAAATTGCAAGGCAAAGGATTTTATGATCGTTTGAAATATTTAAATAATTAATTCAATAAATTATCTTTATTTATACATGATTGAATTTATACAGGGTATGCATTCAATTTCCGGTCCAATGGCCAATTTGTAAAATATTATTAATAGGCATATATATTGTTTAAAACTATTAATTTGATCTAAATGAAGTAAATAATTACATTTTATGTAGCTTGAGTCAAACAATGCATTTATGAATAATGAGTTTTAAATTTCTTCATACGTTGCTCTTTGAGCAATATTTTACAAAATATTTTTATTAATATTTTAAATAAAGTTCTACATCAATCAGTCTTCTATATGACTGATTTATAGGACTTATAGGAATATTATTAGGAAAACATGTTCATAGCTGGTAAGATTACACGAACATGCCCTATGCTACAAGACGAGACGTGCTATACATAATGTATTGAAATGTCATTATAACCTTTATTGTGCGGTACACGCGTATGGCAAGCATACAAACAAGAACTACTGTTGCTAATGAGCTTTATTCATTGAAAAATAAATTTACAAACAAATTCTTCGAAACGATTTTCATGATACTCAGCATGCGAAGCACAGTAAAAAAATTTCTTATCAAATTCAAGTCAACGTTTGAAGAATTTACTACCGAGCTGCCCGTTCTAAGAAACAAAGTGCTTGCTCACCTCCCACTGGTTCTTTTCCCTTTCGGACTTCCTAATGTACACAGGTGACTTGTGGCTTCTTTTTCATCTTCCCTGCCACGTTCTTTGGTCCGTTGAAACGGAATTTTTGTTCAAATAAACGAATGATATTAGGCTTATGCACATAGGATTTGTTTCGGTTCTTTGAGATTCAGTCCGAATAAGCGGCTGGTCCGATTA
>JAPMOQ010036549.1:87121-101732 GCA_026543055.1 Argiope trifasciata | reverse complement strand
ATATATGCCTTTTCTTTAAGATTAGCTGAAATTTTGTTCTTTCATCCTAACAAGTTAATACTATTACAATTTTCCACTATTAATCATCACCAGCTAATAATCACTGATCGCCTCCACTTATGCATTATATTTTATTAGAGTAATTTCTACAGATATTTTTTTCTCCTCTTTTCTTGATTTGTTTTAATTTTTGTTTCCTTTTCAGCCCTCTGATATACAGGGTTCGGCAGAAAAACCCATACAAACAATTCTTTAAGGTAACTTGATTAAAAATAAATAATTGTTTAAAAAATATAGCAAATAATAACTAAGAGTAAAATTTTTTCTCATAAATAAATTGCATTTGTTTCCAAGTTGCTGACTTTCGCATCGATGCGGAGGCGCAAACGCTCATTGAAATCTTCAGAAGAGGGCCGTAAGCCGTCCACCTTTAGTCTGTCCCATTCCAGCTGAAGCCATTACACTTTAATCATGAGATTGAGATTCGGCGGGCATTGTACATACTTTTCAAATGGTGAAACGTCAGGAAAATACACTTGGCACCACTCTTTTATCTTTTTAGCCTCGTGAGCTGGTGCCAAGCCTTGTTGAAGCTCCAACTTTACATTGCGTTTAGGCCAACGGAAGTGATTCCCATTTTGTTTTATTTCAACTCTCTCAATTACAAAACCAGGTATGCTTTGCTGCGAAAGCAAATTCCGTGCTAAAGCATGGCTGGATTGTCCTGGGCGAATTTGGATTTATGAGATGTATCCCCAATTGCTGCCATCTAAAGAGCTTAGAACCTTCCTTTCTAGGAATTATGAGCATGGTGATGTTAAAAATCTTCTCATTAATGCAAAGGTATCTCTCTCACTGCGACCCGTCTCAAAAGTTTTCGGTTTCTTTGGAGCCGAACGATTTTGTTTTTATTAGTGAGAAGCTGAGCTTTTTTGAAACTTGCAAGGTTTTGCTCCATGCTCTCTTTTTGCAATTTATGGCACTGACCGGGCCTTTATTCCCAGTTCACGAGCCATTTTTCTCATGAAAACCCTCGAGCTTCATTAAACTCAATTTTTCTATAATCTAATGGCTATTGAAACGAATGACTATTGAACGTTTCTGTTCACTTACTGGACCTTCACCATCATTGTCAAGCTCTTTGAAGCAGAAGATCACATCAGATACCATTTGCCAAAACACGTTAAGCAAACCAAGGACTCCATAATCTTCGTTTTCCTTGCTTAAGCAACTCTAAAATAGCATATCTTTCGATTGGCGTAAAAAAGCCAAAGAACAACGCATAAACTAAAAGATTAAAATATGCTATAATTCAAGTGGTAGACAAAAAAGAGGAGAACAAATATTAAAAGAAACTGATTAACTTCCATTCAATAATGAAATAACTTTGTCCGAGTTATGTTGCAGCCCCCTCTATATGTAGAAGGAATTATTATTAAAGAACAGAGCTGTTGTTTTATGAATGAGTTTTTCCATTTACTTCCTATATTCTAAGCATAATTGGAAAGTGAAAACTTTATAATAATTATTAATTCATCAAATTGAAATTATAATAAAAATTCAATGCCAAAAGCTGCAATTTCCATGACATTTACTTTCCGAAAACATTATTTACCAGCATTGTTTAATATGATTATTCGGTGTTTAAATAAAGTCTGGAATGAAGAAACCTCACCTAAAAAAATGAGCTTTATCTAGAGAAATCATCGAAGATATATTTTATTCACTATTATGAATTCTGTAACGGTTTTCTTTGTAAACCGTTTTAATTCTGTTAATACGTTCATTTACGATTAGATTCATTTTTCATATTTGAATAATATACGTTTTAATGCAATTTTATCTTTTAAAAAGGTACTTAAAGGTTTTTAGCTTAGTTAATGCTTCATGACGTTACAGGAAATGGTATTATTTTTCGATCTAACCTGTGTAAAATCAGATTGAAATCATAATAACTGAATAGAGAAGATAAATTTTTTAATTTAAGGCAAAAACTTTAAAAAAATCAGATTAATTTATAAAATAAAAGTTTTTAATTTACACCTTTTTTTAGTCTTTTCACAACTTTAACTCTTTACTGATACTCCTCTGTGATGTATCCACGTGTTCGTAAGTTCCGCGTCAGCTTCACTTCTCAGCTCTTGTTGCTAGGTAATAGTGACTGCCAACGATTGCAGTAAGGCGGCAAAAAAGAAAGACGCGAAGTAAGTTCACTCATTGGCGCATCCGGAAAGATGAGATTTGTTGAAACCGAAAGCAGCGTTCTTCCAGCCCCTCGCTCTGTTTTCGCCATCTGGTTTGAAAACGTGAGATAGGTAGCATCCACAAGTTGCACTGTTATCCTTTATGCATATATGTATGGAAGAATAATACGTCAGAACTGTTATATTTTTATCAGGCGCACACTCTGCGGCTCTTTTTCGGCAGATCATACCTAATGGATGTAATCGAAATTGAAGCAGACTCTTTTCTCTCAATGTTGATGAAATGGATGTAACTGATTTAAAAGTGCTTTTTTGAAGGCGCAAATGACTTTGGCACCCTGATAACTGACACTAACAGAACCCTTGACACTGACAAAATCGATCCCAACGAGTTTTCGAGTACATTAATAGAGGACAAATCTAAAAAAAAACATCTAAAAAAAGAGGAGGAAAGCGCTGCAAGTGATTTTACAGAAGAACCTAGCTTCAAAGGTTACACTGAAAGTGAAGTTGATATATTCTGCTCGGAATCGGCAACTCTGTTACTCCCCTCGATCAAGACCTGGGATCTATCGTCATACCAACCATATCATATCTATTTTTGTAAATGGGGTTTTTTTTTGTGCAATTTGGCACAAAATTGGCACTTTTTATGAATGATATCAAAAAAATAGCATCTTGTTTGCTCTTTACCTTTTGCTTACTGAATGGGCTTTGCAAATAATTTGTTTTGCTTCCGACTCTTTCTTTTCCTCAACTTGCGTTATCCCTAATTTATGGAAATGTGTGTGGCATGAACGGGTCTACCGATCTCTTTATCCATAAGTCGTTGATTAGATTTTCAGTCGAAATTTTTCCAAGTCGAAAAAATAAAGGAAAGCCAACATTTTACCCGTTCCTTTGGAAAATAAAGGAACCCCAAAGAACAAAAATTGCTTAATGCATAAAATTCCTCTACCTGCATAATATATAGTTCGAGTAAATTGAATGCTTTTTCGCCCAGTAGGAGGGGTTGGGGAATCTTCTGATTCATTCATAGTGGATCAGACGTACTGATTATCAATATATGGATGAAATTTTATTTCAAAGTGTTTATCTGCAGTTTTGAACTCTGTGTATTTCCGAATAATTTCTGGAACTTTGCAGGCATCCTCAAGCATGACCATTACAACCGTCATGATGAAATGTATATTCATGAAAATAAGGACATTTAGCTCTGTTAGATGTTGGTCTTGTACAGGCATCATCAGCATATAATTCACAGACCTAAAATGCGTATTTATTGACTACGACCTTGTTTTCTTCTTCGACGGAAGCACTAGATTTCTTACTAACACGTTGTTGACACCCCCCCCCCATCCAAACCTTTTCTTTAAGGAATTTTGTTCCATCGTTTATTGCTTCTAAAACATTCCATTCCAGTCTTTCCACTGATTTCTTGCACTGTTATATCGATGACATGTTTCATCAAAACTAGAATGTAGTTTTTTTAGTATCTTATAAGGGTACCCTTAGACTGCTTGCATCGAAGTCATTGCAAAAAAAATACTATAACTGACGTCAAAAAAACACCTAAATCTTGTATTACGAAGTTTGGAAACGGCCTCTTAACAGAGCATTTCAAATATATCCTGATATATATCTCCTGTATAATAAATAAAATTTGTACTTCCAAGAGGTTTACGTACGAAGTCTAATCAAGAATTCACGGCGATGTTAGTGGTCCCCTCGAAATCTTTTCGCAAATTCACCAATAAAAATCCCATCCACCCCTCCTTTCTGTATAAATTTGACACCCCGGAAAACATAAGGAGTTTCTTGCATGATGCTGGTGAACGACGGTTAAGAAATGTGGTTTTCTTATAAATAATTTAAACGCAATAACTGAATTTATAGAGCTAATATATATTTTGATGTCTTTTTGATCGATTGAGACGAAAATTTGATGGAGAATTACCGCTGTACTCACAAGATGACATACTGAATTTCATTGATTTAAATAATTGCATTTATTAGTTAATGAGTTAACATTCATGCACAAATGTTCAACATTTTCGCAAATTTGTTTAAAAATTTGAGAAGAATCTATATATTAGACAGCAAACTCATGCGCTAGATTTAACTTGATTTTCAAGTTATCGAGTTCACCTGTTACAGAATGGTCAGCTAGTTAGAGAGACTTTCTGTGAATAAAGCAAGTTTAAAATTTGATGGAAATCAACAATTTTTTCTGACGCCCATTTATCAAATTGAATCTGGTCCAAAGCAATTTTGAGTTACTGCGTCCACAGACAAACAGACACGTATTTTTTAAACTCAGGAAGGTCTAAAATGTGCAGAGTTTTGAGGATATAACCTTACTAATACTAACATTTTTCCAAATTAAACGTATATATATTACCTCATGAACCTTCTAGCCCCATGATCTTTTATATTTCGTTATTACCTTTAAAATGATTATTTTGGTTTCCATATATGATGATTTACAGCTAGATAGCTACTTTATTGTTCGTTACCAAATATTTTTGGTAATGTATTTACTTTTCCATTTCAGATTTTTTAAGAGAGTTTCTTAAAAGAAAATGGTTTATTACGGGTGTAGGAAAAGGTTCGATCATTGCTGCATTTGAATAAATTATTATAACACCCACGCTGCACTTAATTGGATGCTACCTTGAGGCAACATGTTTTAAACTTCAACAAAACTTACCAGGGCCTTTATGACCTATGACCACCATTATTTTTGTTTCATATTTGAATATATCGCGATTCCCGGCAATCCTGTTCAAGTGGCGAGTTTTAAGTTTGAATGAGTCGACACCGTGATACGGAAAAAAGCATCTTACGCAATATTTCTGTTTCGTACATGTGATTCCGATATTGAGCCCATAAGATATCATTAGGCTAGTAGTATATTAATTAAAGGATCAAAAACGCCATCAGAGCAAACGCATGTCTTGAATAAATAGTTAGTCTTTTTAAAATTAAGTTAGTATATACGAAGAGTTAATGAAATATTCAATCGATAGATTAGTACCTTTTCTTTCTTTTATTATTTGTATTTCATTCTGTAACTAACGCTAGCTTGCCAATGAAACAATGAACAAGGTCTGCTTCTTCTTCTTGGGTGAGTTACCAAGTCAAGTAGCAAATAATACGGTATTGGGACTCATTCGTAGGAACTTTTCTTTAGGTTCTTAAACGTCCGATAAATGATTCTTAAATCATTGAAAAAAATGTGTAAGGAGTGATTGGTATTGGTTAGCTAAAAACTTATGGTGAATTTATAGAGTGAATTGTAGAAGCGTGCCTTTCTATAAAATTTTTTTAATTATAACTCTAATTAATTAAAAACTAAGCTAAATATTAGCGTTTGTTATAATATCTTTCTAAAAATTTGAGTAGAAAAATCGTTTTTAAAGCATCATAAAATTAACAAAATGTTTAATGATGGCAAATTTTTTACCAAATAATTTTTTTCCTAGATTTTATAATTTTTATATATTTTGAATATATCTTGCAATAATATATTTCACTGTTAAGAACAAACTTTTAACCGTTAGCAATGATGTTACAAATAATTCATCTTGGTCTTATTTGTATAGTTGTAACCAGAATATGAAAATTAGTTTCTTTTTCCATGTCTAGTAGGTTTCAATATTGAGTATGCTTGAATTAATTTTTTTGTGTTTAGAAATAATGTTTAGCTTCAAAAGCAAGTAATGCTGGAAAAACTTTTAAAGGGCCGCCATCTATATACCTATAATAAAGCTCAAATGTGTGTGTTGGCGCTCTACAGGCCAGACCGTTGAACCTACAGCTACGACATTTGGTACATGTATACCTGGGAGATCTGGAATGTGCACCTCTGAGCCCTTTTTTTGAATTTTTAATTAGAATTTGAATTAATTAAAAATTAAGCGAAATTTGGACGTTTTTCCGCTATAAGCTCCGAAAATATTATTGCACAAATATGATGATTATATCAATTTAAAGATTAAAAAATTAGCTTTGTTTAATTTATAACGTAAGCTTCTATATTTAACGAATTTTTAAAGAAATATTTTAACCATGTTTTTTTAGCAAGTGGCAGGATAAAATAGAAGAAAACAATCATCGTAAATCAAGTCTAAAGAAATGCAACTTTTAGCACGTGACTGGATAAAATAAAAGAAACATAAAATGTGATATTTTCTAAAAAAATAAATGCAAAGCAAAGGTTTCTATTATCGTTTGCAATATCTATATCATTAACTCAATAAATCTTCTTATATTTACGGTAAACCTGATTGAATTTAGACAGGATATGCATTGAAATCCCGACTTAATGGCGTATTTATGAAATCGTTTGTAATATCTGTATCATTAATTCAATACTTTTTTCCCCTTTCTCGCTTTCTTTAAAAAACATATTTAATATTTTGGCAAAATCACCTAAAAACATTTTTAATATTTTGGAAGCATAACCGATAGTTAAAACTGATTGATTTATAAAATTAAAGATTATTATTAGGAAAAGGTGTTCTTTTAGAATTTTTCGTCCATCATCTTAAAGAAAATATTGATTTTAGGCCAATCAATTCCCGGAATTACTTCAAGGCTAATGAATACATGATTCAATTGAAAATTTTAGAAAGCATTACTATGGCGAACCAGCTGGTCGCCAAAGGCGGCTAGCTTTAAAATATTTCTACTTTTTTCTTGTGATATATCCGTAATAATAAACATTATGTGTATAACTACAAACAAAAAACTAGACAAGTTCAAAGCATAACGGAAAAAAAACCAGCGTAAAACGGGAGTAAGTTATATATAGATATATATGTACATACATATATTAAAATTTGAAGACTAAGAATGAGTTTTTGTGGACAATTTCACTAACCATCAATCAAAGTGAAGCAACTAGTTGCCAAAGGCGGTAAGTTTAAAATATGTGTTTAAAAATCATATTAATTCTCTTAAACATTAATTTATAATCAAAGCATATAAAATTTTGTTATTATATCAATACACTGTATAAAGAGATCTACAATAGTGAAATCCCATTCTGAAAACGTACACCTGAACTTTACTATAACAATCGTAGAAGATTCTAACTGTTTTAAAATAAATAGGTTATTTCAGCTAGTTAATAATACATTAATTTCTAACATAATTTAATTGCTGCTAAATTTCTTGTTATTTGAAATAAAATATATTCAAAACTTAAGAATTTCTTGTATTTAAATAAATAATCTATATACATATAAAGTAAATCATTCAAAAAACCTAATAGTTATAAAAATATACCAAATCCCATACTTAAAAATCTACATTCACTCTATTGGTAGGTATGTTATTTTATCATTCTGTGCATAATTATTAGTGGAAGACTTGACTATAAGGAGTATATGATATCTAAGATTTATATATACTTTTTAACAGTATAAAGACACGCAACTTAAAGTCTGATTAAATAATAAAATTAATATAATTTTTTCTTATTTGTTTGATAATTTGAGCTACATATAACATTATTTTAGTGAGTTAATATTTTTGGGTTGCAGTGAATTGTACACTTTTTTCCCCACATATATTTGTGCTCAAATTAGAAATACTAAGTTTAAAGGCCTCTCTTGTAAAATAGATGTTTAATTGATGAAGTTTCATTAAATTCTAAATATTATTTACGTATAATTGCTTTTACATGTACTATAAACTGTGTTTGAATTGATTCATTCAGTATTGTGTGACCTCGTAAAGAAAAGAAGAGGAAAAGCATTAGTTTAATTTTTCTACACAGATGGTAATTAGTGTTGGCAATTTATTAATTTAATAATAAATGAGCTCTTAACAATGATAAAGTCATTTTTTACTGGAATTATTTTAAACATTTTTGTGAGGTTATATTGATAGTAATTTTTAAGTATAAATAATGTGCAAAAATAATTTTAATTATTTTTTATCTATAAAAAATTAAAATTTGGGAAATATTCTTTCAAATTTAATGCAAAATCACGAAAAAATTTGCCTAAATTGAGAAAAAACTACATCTGTTACATATATTTTTCAAAACAAGTTCCTTTATTTAAAACCATATTAACAGAAAATAATTCATTTAATCTTAATAGCATGATTGCAAATGTCTATATCAAAAACCTACTGATGATTTATTTAAGGTATCATGTATTATGATTTGAAATAAATTACATAAAAGAGTTGAATCATGAGAAGAGAATTTGTTCAGAAGAAAAAAGCTAGGCTATAGGCAATTTGTCTGATTTTATTATATTTAGTAAATATACTAATGCTCTAAATTCAATTCCTCTGGTAAATTTATATTGATCTTTGTCGGGATAAGGCAAAGTTTGTAAATCCCAGATGGTCTTTGATATCTCAAAAATTTTAGCAGCATTTTGAAAGATTAATTTTATACTTTCATTTAATTAAAGAGGCCGAATAATCGAATTTCAAAATCAAAATCAAATATGGTATAGATTAATTTTGGACCTTTATTCAAGTGATACTCCTAATTACCATTTGCAAATTATTTATTACGCTATTTTATAACTCTAAAAATAAGGTGCTTTTCAATTTTAAAATATGGCCCTCATTATATAATATTATTAAGAATTTGTTAAAGAAAGTTGTCTTTTTTACAATTTTGCTTAAATTAGCATTCAAATTTTAGCTGTGCCCTTTTTTTAAAAAAAAAGTAAAATATTGAAATCATCTTTTTAGAAAGGTAATTCCGATTTGAATTTTGTCAAAATTTGTTACTTAAAACAAAAGTTAAATTAATATTAAAAATTAGGAAGGAAAAAGGGGGCCTAGAGATTTTCATTTTCAGAGGTTCCCTTGGAAAGAAATCTTTTTTGTTATATCGGGAATATTAACTAAGCTGAGAAATATGCTATGTAAAAAGTAAGAATATTTTGATATTCTTGTGGATTGGAAAAAGTAAAATTCCTTAAATATTCAGGAAATGAGCTCAAAATTCTAAATAAATAATTTTTTTCTACTGAAGAAACATCGGGAATATACAAGTTACACCTTGTTTTGGAAAGGAAGTTTCTGCTCAAACCACAACGTTCTTATTTGCTTTTAAATAAGAATGTAAATCCGTTGAGATTGAGGCAATTATAGGTGATCAATTGGCAATTTATGAATATTAATCAATAATATGATTTGGCAAGTACCCCAAATAAACGGAAAAATTCCGTTTATACATGGACTGAAAGGAAACTTCCATTTTTTTGCTGCTGTAATTAAGAGAGAATCACTTGATGCTAGTCGTATTGTTCATGTTTTTTGTGGAATTAGGCTCTGCAATTGGTAAAAAATTATGAATCGGTAAAAAAAAATCTTCAGTGACTGATTTATGTTTAAAGCGTTGTAATAAAAGACGATATCCCAGTACGGCAACGGTCTCGAAGATCGCTAAACCAAAAGAAAAAGTGTCGACAAACAAATAGATGAATGGTTATAAGGAGTCGTTAAAGGCCTCCTCTATTGAGGGGATCCTAAAATAATGAAGAACTGAAATAATGCTCTAATCGGAAAATGAATAATGCTCGAAAAGCGAAAAATGGGCTCCTCAAAAGCGATAAATCATCAATTTGTTGATTACGCATTTTGAGGCTTCAATAATCTCAAATCAAAAGAATATCATGTTCTCACATGATAAAAATTCCAATTAGTTTCATGCATAGTGTCTCACAGATTTAGAAGTGTACATGCTGAATAAAATACAGTGAATTCACTTATAATTTTTTCTTAAAAAATGCATGTAAAAGGAGGGCCGTTTTTGAGCTTGTTTGAATTACTTTGATACTTTATGCAGTTAATGAAATTCCATTTTTAATTGACATCACTGAGTTACATAAGAACACAGTTTTTGTAATAGTCATTTCACTAGGGAAGGTTATTTACTCATACTGTTTGATTAAAAAATTATTGAAATGACAGTGCATTAAAAAACTATTTTTTTGTATATCGGAGACTAAAGGTCAAAGAAATAATGTATTGAACACTCAATAATAATTTTCAAGTAAGAATTTTTTAAAAAAGGGGTCCCAAAAAGATAGACAAAGAACAGATACCATTTTGAAGTTTTAAGTAATTATTTTCTTTGATTAGTGTAATACTTTCAGGGAATTTCTTAAATATAGCCCAAAGACTTGGTAATTTTCTTTAATAAAAGAAATTCTACATTTTCCTGAGTTTCTTTGTCTATAATTAAAAATTTCAGCTTAATAACATAAAACAGAATTGTTATCAAAGATCTATATCGAAATCTAATTTGACTTCCCTTGATATTTGAGGAAATCTGACAAAATAAATTTTAACTGTATATCCTACTGTTAAAAATTATTTTGTTAAGCTTCAATTTCTTACCCTAGTTTCCAAAATGGATACATGATGAATCTTATGTAAAAATTACACTTCAATGTCATTAAGATTTTTTAAGCATATCTATCAATATGATATTCAGCTGAATTTCAGTTGTTGTTTGAGAAAAGTCAAAAGTCGTGTAGTTTTCCTTCAAAAGATATCGTTTAAAATTGAACCTGCGAATAGTCATTCTGAATTATTGCTCCAGTTCAAGTGTTAAAGCCTTATTTTAAAAGTACCAAATTTTCTCTCAATTTCAGCAATTGGACGACGTATTGGGCGCACTGGTGGAGCGTTTTTCACAATTTTGACAGTTTCGCATTTTTAATTCTTTTGAAATCAATTGTTTTACTGGAGAAACAGTAATAATCGGATAATAATTCCAATAATAGGCATTCTGTAGGATAAAATTTTGCTTACCGATGATGGAATCTGCGTTCCTGGCACTTGAACTATTGGGATCTGGAGCCATTTGAATCGGATGCAAAGGAATTATATCTCTCCGATCTACGCACCTCTCAAGCCGTACAGACCATGAAATCCTTAATGAATTTCTACCATTTGCACCATGATGGTTCTGAGGGTAGCTACTCCACTGGACTAACCATACTATCAGGATAACTGATATCAAGACTAATTCTGCAGTCATAAGAGCTAAAACCTGCAATGGCTGAAACAAAAAAAATTGCATTGATAAATAATATTGCAAATAAATATCTTTAAAAAAATAAGAATAGCAAGGAAATATTCATGGCAACGTTATATAACTTATATCAAAGATTTAAAAAACGCAACTTAAAATCTATATCAACGTTGTATAGCATACAGTAAAACAATTTCAAAAACAGAAGCAGATCAATACTATCGTCAAAATGTTTTGTTTCAGAAAATGCTGTTTTTTATTAGTATAACTTTATGAAGGATTGAAATCTATTCTATTTATTATTTTATTTCATATTTAGGTCGACAGCTATTTATTTGTACCAGCATGGCAATTTATACCAGAACTACGAAACTTTATGGATCCAGTTATGCAAATAGGAATCTGCTGCAAAACATAAGAATTTGAGATATTAATTGCAAAGCGTTATAGATTTCAATTTTAATGAAGTGCTGTTTGGAAAGAAATCTGTTCACTGTCACATTGTTAGCGGCTGATAGGAGCAAGACAAGAAGTTTCAATAAGACATGTTTACCAACTTCCGATGGATCCATCAGATTCCAAACTGCCATCTCAGAAGAATTCAACATTCTTGAATCTGAGATTCTTCGTTTGCTTCGTTCATAAAATCATTTAACATAGCAAATAATGCGAATGCTGTTGCTTTGAGTTCTACTGGTTTGTAGAAAAGTAATTCTACTACTGAAAAGTCATCACAAAATCTAACATAGGCAATGAAATGAGCATCTTTATTACTATCTGTAGCCTCATCGAGTTGTATCGAAAACAATTTGTCACGTAACTTCGACAAAAGCTGACACTCTACATCTTCAGTTATATCAGCAATTCGACGGGCAACACTATCATTTGAAAGAGGTATAGACTGCAATTGTTTTGCAAAATTATATCCAAACATAATTTCTACAATCTCAATTGCGTCTGGCAAAATAAACTCTTCATCAATTGTGTGAGGCTTTTTATATCTGGCTATTTTATATGAAACTTTCTAAGAGGCAATTAAAGCTTTTTTATTCACAAAGTTTTTTTAAACAATGATTTTTGCTTTTCATATGATTTTAATTTTAATTCGAAGAATTCTCTGGGTTTGTTTACTCACTCACTATGAAGAGTTTCAAAAGATCGTTTAAGCTTATTAGGTTTCATGCTGTCTGCCGCCACCATTTTTGAGCAAATGATACACAGGGGCCTTACTTCTTCATTTACTTCAGTGCTAGTGAACCCAAAATTTAAGTATTCTTGAGAATATTTTCTTGATTTTATTTACGGAACCACGCTTGTCTGTGTACTTGTTGATGATTGTCTATCGTCTAATGCTCGCTTACGGCCGCTTAAAAATTTATCCATGATTCTGCATAAGTCTGCTGCCTGAATATTTAAAACGGTGAATTGCAATTACACGAAAATATATATAACAGATACATTCAGAATAGATTCAATGGCGATAGAAGGATCGACTCGAAGGAGATTGTCTGGAATTGAAATTGGCGTCATAGAAATTTCTCCTTCTCCCTAGGAGAAAAAATTTGTTCACATCTGCTCAATCTTTTAACTTAAAAGTTAAGTTGACGAGACAAATCGAAATTTCTCGCGAAACCGTGGGAAGGCATGACATGGCGGGATGCAAGAGCAATAAAAAGGATAGGATTCTTGTTTTTTCAATGCCGAGAATCGGTGTTGCAAATGTCAATAAATTTCCATATTCTTGGTAATTTGTAAAGTTTAAAATTAAAGTTGTAGTGTAAGTTTAGTGTCAAAATATTCAAAATGCATATTGTATACATTTTATTGTATGTTGTGGGGAGGGGGGGCGCGATGAAAATTATGATTGAAAATTGGGCCGTGAATACCAAAAGGTTGAGAAACACTGCCATAAAGGATGCAAAGATAAAACATTTGCATAATAATTCACTTAAAGATTGTGTTTTTATAGCGCACTAGATTTTTTGTGCTAAATTTCTTTATCAAATATTTAAAAATTATGAAATTTTATCTTTGGGTGCAGCTCCCATTCTTAATTTCCTATCTAGAAATCTGTCAATATACGAGTATAATAAGAACCAAAGTAATGCTAAATTTTAATTTAACAATAATTTTAAGATAAATTAGTCATTTTGGCATCTAAATATTTTTTCGCTACTTTAGTCATTAGGTTACATTATGGTAATTTCGTGAAACATCTGTTTTTGTAATTAGATTGCTACTATTTGTGGTTTATCAACTCACACCAAATTGTTTTGCAAGTCATTTATTGTTAGAATAATATCTCCGAATTTCACACAGACTCTTTATATAGACAGGAGTTATTTCATTTATTCATAATCTAACATTTGTAGTACGATTATACACAAATGAATATCTCATATCAAATGTTAGAGGTATATTTACAGTCATACGAACACAGAACTCACATATTCAAAGAGCTCGAAATGATCCACTGAGCATATAATCAAACCAAGAATTATAAATGAGAAACATTATAAAAATATAGTTGATTTTAATTATAAATTGTTTTCACTTAAATTATACTCACATAAAATTATTGTGAATTCGGATAGACAAAAAGGAAAACTAACTAAAAATGACGAATCTGGCCCGTAGATTTTATCAAAATCAACGGTAAAGTTCAAGTCGTTTTCTGTGAAGGGACCTATTTTAGCCTAAAATCTAATTCCAAGCCTATAATAAAACTTGAAAACCCCTAAAAATTGCGTTTTTAAATTACTATACACATTTTAAAAATAATAAATTCATTAATTGAGAAAGTCATATAACAAATATAAGAAGTGATATTTAAAATCGTCCAATGAAAGCCAAATCAATGAAGCTCTGAAAATTTCAGTGCGTCATTAATTTGACCGAAAAAATAATAAAATGGTGAAATGCCGATCGATAAAACATCAGAAATAAACACAAAACTGCTAAAAACATTAAAAATTACATTGGAAAAGTGGCATATGTATTTAAGCTAATTAAACATTTCAAAGATCTGAACAAAGACGAAAATGGCTGTAAAGCCAAATTCAATGATTACATAAAATTTAAAACATCATTTGAGAATATATTGTTAAACAAAAATTACCACAATATAAAGAAACACTCCCAAAATATTTTAACGCTACAATCTTTTAATACTGTGAGTGTTAATTAAATACACTAATGGAATCTCAATAAGAATTTAAAAAAAGGTATTTATAAAAAAGGTAAATTATAAAATAGTATATATTATATATAATACACAAAAACCAAATACACAAGACGTTCACATACAATAATACACAATCCAATAATATACAATAATACACAATCCAATAATATACAATAATACACAATCCAATAATATACAATAATA
>JAPMOQ010036549.1:51248-87111 GCA_026543055.1 Argiope trifasciata | reverse complement strand
AATCCAATAATATACAATAATACACAATCCAATAATATACAATAATATACAAGACATTTGCGTACATTCGAAAATGGACAGATTTTTCCATTGAATACATATTTATAATGTCATAAAAGAATGTCTTGATCGCACCATTTATTTTAAAACAGCACCACAACTTTTGAATAAAAAGCCATTGGCATACAATGTGCTCATTTTCATGAAGCTCCATTTATTCGAAACTGATATTGTACTTTAAGATAGGATATTTGAGGTATCATGCGTTTATTTAGGGGAGCGTTGGACTTGTTAACCTTTTGAATTTTTTGTACTTCCGAGTCCCAGGACATTAACTACTCAGAAGCTCTAGTTTTCTGTACTAAGATAAGAAAAATTCCTCGCCTCCCACCCTGAAAAAGGCGACGATTCGTCGTTTTTAAAAAAATCATATCTAAAAGAGGGTTTTTCTTGGATTTTTCTCTTCCGTTTTTTAGGTTAATTCATTTGAAAAATAACACGTGAATTGGGATTTTTCAATCAATCCCATTTAATGAAGAAGATATTCAAGAAATCTCCGGATTTTGATTGAACTAGTTTTGGGGTGTGTCAGTGTTGATGGAGTGACTTTCTTTAAAACATATTTCCTTCTAAAAATTAGTGGAAACTTCTGTTCAATAGGTGGATATTACCACTTTTAATGCATCAAAACGGTAATTAAAATCATGAAAATATTTGTCTATTTCTTCATAAATATGTTTGAAACTTTTTGCTAAAAATTTTAATATTTTTAATCAAATTATCATTCAAAATATTGAATATCTTTGGCGTGTATATGTTTGATACAAGTTTCCCTGATGATAAAAAATACTACAAAATGATATGATTGAATATGATTGTGTAAAATTTTAAATATAGATTAGACGCGCTTAAAATTTTTTATTAATGAAGCAGATGATGAAATTACTCCAAAAATGGAAATTTTGCACTTGATTTTTATCAAAATGGCGCCTGAGAAGTTAAAAGCTCGATGTGTTCTTTGATGTGTATTACGGACAGAAGCATTGAGCCTAAAATTTTAATAATCGAATAGCATTTTAAAACTTCCTAAAAGTGATAGCCTACTGTGATTTATTTGGGAATGAATCTCATTCATAAATCTCATCATACTGAGATTGATTTCAGAATGAATCTCATTCATAAATCTCATCATAATCATTCATAATTCTCATTATTACCGTAATTCTGAGAATTTTTTCTCGAAAAGAGAAAAATTCTTTGACTTATTGAGGATTCTGCATAAACCTCTTAATTAGCTTGTTATGAATTGTAATTTGCTCAAGCTCTAAGACCAAAAGATCATAAAGAATGTGCTGGATACCTACAATCTAATTGGTATGCTTGATAAACAGTTACTAACTTCATATTCTTCTAAGACAATATCTTCTACGTTCACTCAATATTACTAACCCATATTTTTGATTTCGGAGCTGTTTAAAAGACAGGAGTTTGCAAATCCTGTTAAAAATATTGATACACTCACAATTAGGATGCAGTGTCCAATGGGACATTCAAACTATTAGATGTAGCAAGAATTCGGATATTAGTTAGGCATTATTCGAACTATTAAGGGGATTTATTGGTTTATATTAAATTTAATGGTGTAAGTAATTTTATTGATATATGTCTTACAACAGATCGAAACAACTATATGTGAATTTATAACAGCTTTTATAACAATTTTTTTGTAATCAAAGAAATAATTTTTGACAATTTTATATAACATATAAATAAACTAGCAAACGATAGTAATATTTAATGCCGAACTACATCTTAAAAAGTACTACTCATCTCAAAACTCAGGATTTATGGTATGAAATGTAATTAAGTATGTAAAAGAATTACAAAAGGATGCATATACTTCATAAATATTTCATTTAGAAAACTTTTAAACAGTAATATCAAACTCGTACTCTTCTAAATCTCTTAAATAGGGACAATTTGTTGATGATGAAAATGTGATAATTTAACATTTATCACTTTAGTTATAAATATTTAATCGAAATAAAAAGTTAAATATATTTTCAGATATATCTATAAAAATCAAAAAGAATCCTATATCCTTTACTTAATCAATATCTTTTTTTTTTCTTATAATGACAGCAAAAGCTCGAAGAGAAAAATTAAATAGTATAGGTATTCAAATGACAATAATCACTTAGAGAATTTTCACAATATTTTAGAACCAAACTTTTATTCTGTAAGTTAGATATTCTTAAGATTCCTATGGCTTAACGGACTGTCTGACTGAATCAATTTCTCTCAAAACCGCAAACTTTTCACAGGGTGTGATGGTCTTTATTCATCAGTATCTTTATTACATATCTCTTTGGAAGTGACTCCTCTTGAGAACTGTGAACTTAGGTGCCAGTTCTCAGCGGAAATCTTCGGTTGTGATAAATATGTAGCTCCTGGTTCTACGAATTGTAAATATAAAAGCCGTAAATAATGGGATCCAGGATTGAATTGAAGAATGCAGAAAGGAGCACTGACGGCAGAATATGTTCTTCTAACGAGGAGTCAAAGCACTTCCATAAGTTAAATATCGCATACGGCATCCAGCAGATGAAGAAAGAAATGACTAGAAACAAAGTCATCTTCACAGTTCTAAATGAATTATCTTCGACGGAATCTGAAAAGTGAGGAGTCATATAATTAGATGTATTATTTGTGATACAGACTGAAAAATTATTGTTGCATTTTGAAAAATGAATTTCGAAACAGATCGGAGAAGAAAAAGGCCAAACATGGTTTAAGAGATAAAAATAATGAACTTCTTCAAATATAAAATATCTTGATGTTATGACAAAAACTTTTATTGAGATAGTAATGATAATCGTTTAATAAGTATATATTATGATTTTTAAACCACGAATTTCTAATTTGGAATAAATAATTATTTTCAGATTTTTACTTTTATCCTTTAGATTCTTTGAAATTGTTTTTTTTTTTCCGTAATTATACTTATCTCGGAAAACACTAGTGAACTCTCATCATAATGTTCTTGGATTTGCATTATAACTTTCAATCAGAATAAAAACTTTAACATGAAACACTAAAATCTTTCTGCTGATCTTACTGATCAAATCTTTATTGGAAATATAATTTGTTGCATTGTGTTTTAAACTTCCTACAGTCAAAGTTTCCTGAAGAAAAAATATGCTGTAGCTTTGAAGCGGCTGCTTTGATCCTCCTTGTGTTAATAACAGAAAAATAATCGAAATTTTTTTTGTGACGTTTAGTTTTCTGTGAGGCGCAAAATAAGCTATATCCACTCAGTTGTGTATTTGTTCCATTTCACTGATACTACAAAATATTTAAATTTTTCAAGTATGGCAGTTTTTGCATTTTTATTGTCTTTTTAGAATAATGAAGTAATATTTGCACTTTACTAATTTCTTCATGATTTTTAGCTAAAGAAATGTAATGACCGAAAGAGCAACATGAAAAATTATGGAATTCTTGTTATAGGTAATAGAATAATTTAAGGCAGCATACGGACTTTTTTAACTTCTGCGCCTCTGAACAGTTATAAAAATATTATTTTTTTCACTGATAGTCGGCAAATACTTCTACTTCTGATATGAAAATATATGAGCATATGAACATATTGAATTTATATGAACATATGTTTAATCCTTCACAATACTTAACTTTGTAATTGATTAGATTAATATCCCCTTAACTTCGCTGCGTAGTTTGAGATGTCCACTGTTAACGTGGTCTGTCTCTGTTTATTTCCAAAGCTATTATGATATGAATATAATAATACTTTTTACCATAATGCTTCAATTGGAGAATCATTAAACCGGTAAAAAGAATTGTCGGTAAATTTCAAGTAATCATTAAAAAAATTCATTCACCATCATAGATGATTAAACGCATAAAAGCGAATTTTTCGTACTTATACGATGTTTTTATATTTAAAATCATACACCAAAGGTAATTCAAAGAAAAACCCTGTGCTTAGTTTTATACCTGATTGTTGGGTAAAAAGAGCTGCGCCAGTTTCCATAAAAAAGCATGTGATAAATGAAAAAATATATTTAGGGCAGTAAATTGAACAAAAAAAATTCTTTTGCCTCAGATGCACAGAGAAGCATGATTCTTATTTTGTGAAAGATATACAACGTAAAACTATTTGGTTAAAACTTGCAGCTAATTACTTGTCATATGATTCAGACCAACATAAATTAAAATTGAATTTCAAATCAAGGTTTCTAGCTAATTCATATCTTAACCACCAAAGCGATTCTCCTCACAATGATGGACTACAGGAGCCGCTGAATCGCTTCGGATTAACATTAGAGATTTGAGAACTAGGAGAAAAAAATATTAGTATTTCTTGCATTGATACCTCTTAAAAAGACTCATTAATGCACTGCGAAGAGGAGAAAAGAATATTCATAAGTTGAATTGTCATCCTCAAAAGTGAAGACGTGTTTTAATTTTTTTTTTCCTTTTCCAAAAAGGAGTATCTCAACGTTTGAAAATCAGCGATTGTTGAGGTATCTTTAATTTCAGATTATTAAAATCATTGCTATAGATGGTGGGAACTTTTATACCTATTCTTTAAATTATACAATAACTAGAATAAGTTAACAATTACAACTGTTAACCAATATAATGATTAATTATAATAATTACATTATATGAAATGAGATTCTCTGAATAAACATTGGGACAAAATAATGAAGAATCTTACCATTATCAAGCTTGGATCTTTCCCAAATCACCCGCAGCAGTTTGCTGTAACAGTACACCATTACCGAGAATGGCCCATAATAGAGCACAAATAGGTGAAAAAGGTTGTAAGCTATCCTTTCATAGTTATTTTGAAATGCAGAAAAATTGGTGCAAACTGTGATATTTGTTTGTAGGGTTTCCGCTTGGAAAAGGAAAGTCTGTAAAATAAAATGCTTTTGTCACTAAAGAGACAAAACAATATTTTAACAAAAGTGTGTCAATAAAGGAAAATGGTAAAAATTCATTAAAAAATGTTACATGTAAAATTACATGCAGTGATTCCTTTGTAAAAAATAAGCATCTTCCTTTTGTTGTATTTTAAATCTTTGCTAGCTCAAAATATCTTTTTATTTTATTTTTTGGCATTTGATTTAAACAGCAGATTATGGTAATGAACATTGCACTGTGTTCTCGTACTCTTTTGGGCTAAAAACAAAATTCTCAATAACATAAATAGCATCCGAAAATTAAATTATATTCATTAACGAATACACCATGTTACAGTTTGTCCCAAATTTCCTTTCAATGTAGATTCTGATAATAATGATAAATTACAATGAATTCTACTTGAAACGCAATATTATTGTTGAAGAAAAATGCACTTTAAAATCAAAACATTTTAACATTTAAAAATGAAATCTTAATAGTTATCAGATAAGAAAAATTAATTAATTCTCATTCGTGTATTAACGTAGTGTTCATCGAATAATATGTATAAATCTGTTTGCTTTTTAATTCACAGAAACTATAATATCTCTTGAAATTTACATCTGCATAGCATCTGAGTATTTATGAACTCTTCATCTTTCCGAAATGATTATGGTTAAGAGCTCTTCGAGATTAAAATATTCCGACGAAAACATATTATTTCAACTACAATGGATTTTGAAAAATAAAAATTTTAAACATCCTTACCAATAGTGAAATATATCACTAGAAAATCGATATCATATATTTACTTACAATATGAATTCAAATACCCCGTCAGATAAAATGAAAATTCATTTATTGAAACCCAGCTATATTTAAGATTTAATACCTTTTTGCCATTAATTTTGTTCCTATAATAAGTGTATTATTGCCTATAGATACACTTATATATATAGGTTATAACTGTCTTCGGTAAAAGCAAATTTCTTTTCCATCAGGCATGTTACAATACGAACTCACAAGTACCTTTTTTAATTCGAATGAAAAATTTACAAGTTAACACGCAATTATTTTAAGAGCAAGGTGCCAATTAGATCTGCTTTTTCTAGGTGTGCGCTTTTAAATGAAATAACTTTACAACTTAATTCACTTCATGATAAATAGTTTATAGAAGAGTCATTGTCTGAATTTAAAAGGCTCGTCTTCTGAAATATAAAAGAGCCAATTTCTTTTTCTCCAATAAAACCGGATCCTGAGACTGAACGCAAGTCTTATTCACATACTTATACAAAATGGAAAAGAGCGGCAGATAGGAAGACATTTGGTAGAAAATCATTCCGTGACAACAGATTCATCTTTTTTTTATGATTTATATAACACGTATAGTAAATGAAGTTTTTAAAACACCACATACAAGATAAAGATGCATATAAATAGTTTTGGCAAATAGTATCAATATACGTATTTTTCAGCAATCAACGACAAAGCCTAAAAGTATATTATTATTATAACTATTCTGATGGTTTATCTGTTATTTAGTTTATAAACATTCTAATTAAAAATATAAAAACCATTAATAAAAGGTTTTTTAATTCTGAAATAGCAGAGTGTGGTACTGTCAACATTGTATAAATCTTTTGAAATCGAGAGTGAATAGAGAATTTAAGAAAATTGCATAAACTTAAGATATTAGACTCTCCTCAGGCAGTGGGGTCATGTTATAAAAATTTTAGAGCACTCTAATACGTATTTGCTTTTAACTAAATGGGAAATTTAGTTTTTGAGGTTTTAAAGGATTCTATGATTTTCGGTTTCTATGGTTTTTTAAATGTTTCAAGGTGTAACTTTTAAATCAACAAATTGCAAAGCTGAAACTATATCAATATGCCTGTTAATATTAATTAAAATCCTGATATGTTTAAGAAAGAAAATGTGAGCTTCTGTCAGAATCTTTTCTCCAAAAAATGATTAATTTGTTGCAACAAAATATATGCCAACAATTGAAAACATAAAGGAAATAACAGATGGAGATATCTACGCTTTTATGAATAACATTAAAAAAAAAGAAAATTGCAGTTGGGCCCACCAGTTGAACAATGTCTGGGCATTATACACTATTTTTAAAAAAATTACTTTTACTTTTTATGAGAGCTTCCTATTTAATTATTTTCCAATATCTTTAAAAATCGAAATTCTCTTATTGTAGAAATATGCGGAATCATTCAGAACAATGAACAAACAATCAAATCGAATCTCTCATCACTGCGATCAGCTAAATATCAGACAGGCTCTTTCACTTATGAGTTAATGCAGCGTTTCTGAACCTTTTAGTATTCACGGCCAAATTTTCAATCATAATTTTCATCGCTCCCCCCCCTCCCCACCGCATACAGTAAAATGTATTCAATAATAATGTATTTTGAGTATTTTGGCGCTAAACCTACACTACAATCTTAATTTTAAACTTTACAAATTACCAAAAATACGGAAATTTATTGACATTTTGCAACACCGATCCTCGGCATTCAAAAAAAAAAAAAGAATCCTATGCCTTTTTATTGCTCTTGGGCATCTCCATGTCGGGCATTCTCACGGTTTCGCGAGAAGTTTCGATTTGTCTGGAATTTGTGTGGTCAGCTTAAAAGTTAAGTTAGGAGCGTGCGCAGATGTGAACAAATGTTTACTCATAGGGAAAAGGAGAAAGTTCTATGACACCAATTTCAATTCCAGACAGTCTCATTAGTGTCGATCCTTCTATCGCTAATGAATCTATTCTGAATGTATACGTTATATATATTTTCGTGTAATTGAAATTCCCCGTATTAAACATTCACGGCAGCAGACTTATGCAGAATCATGGATACATTTTTAAGCGGGCGTACGCGAGCATTAGACGATAGACAAGCATCAACAAGCACTCAGACGAGCGTGGTTCCGAAAATAAAATCAAGGAAATATTCTCAAGAATACTTAAATTTTGGTTTAACTAGTACTGAAGTAAATGAAGAAGAAAGGCCCTTGTGTTTCATTTGCTCAAAAATGTTGGCGGCAGACAGCATGAAACCTAATAAACTTAAATGACATTTGGAAACGTTTCATAGTGAATACGTAAACAAACCCAGAGAATTCTACTAATTAAAATTAAACTCATATGAAAAGAAAAAATAATTGTTTAAAAAACTTTTTGAATAAAAAAGCTTTAATTGCCTCTTACAAAGTGTCACATAAAATAGCCAGATGTAAAAAGTCTCACACCATTGGTGAAGAGCTTATTTTGCCAGCTGCATTTGAGATTGTACAAATTATGTTTGGAGATAATTTTGCAAAACAATTGCAGTCTATACCTATTTCAAATGATACTGTTGCCCGTGAATTGCTGATGTAACTGAAGATGTAGAGTGTCAGCTTTTGTCGAAGTTATTTTCATTGTTTTCAAAAATTGTTTTCAATACAACTCGATGAAGCAACAGATAGTAATAAGGATGCTCATACCATTGCCTATGTTAGATTTTGTGATGATTTGTCAGAAGTAGGAGAATTATTTTTCTGCAAACCAATAGAACTCAAGGAAGCAGCACTCGCGTTACTTGCTATCTTAAATGATTTTATGAACGAGGCAAACATAGAATGGAAAAATTGCGTCGGAATATGCACCGATGGAGCTGGTTCTATGTCCTGAAAACTCCAAAGTATTCAAGCACTTGTGAAACAAAAATAGCCACAGTACGTCTGGACACATTGCATGATCCACAGAGAAGCTTTGGCTTCCAAAGAAATGAGTCCTGGTTTGAATATTGTGTTAACTCCTGTTGTTACGTAGTAAATTATATAAAAATGAGACCTCTGAAATCAAGTATCTTTTCCGCACTTTTTAAAGAGATGAGTGCAGTACATTCAGCGTTACTATTTTATTGCGAGGCAAGATGGTTATCACGAGGGAAATTTTTGCAACGTGTTTAAGAATTAAGAGAAGAAATATCCATTTTCCTAGAAGTGGAAAACAGACCGGAAGCTGAGAATTTTCGCGATAGTTTATTTGTGATGAAATTGAGCTACATGGTCGACATATTCGAGATATTAAATAACTTGAATCTTCAACTGCAAGGAGCAAACACACATTTATTGGACACGAGTGATAAAGTCAATACTTTTTGTAGAAAATTGGAACTGTAGAGCATGATGATTGTATTAAAACTTACAAGGCTGAAAAACAACGCGTAAAAGTTGTTTTTGTAACCATTGAAAATCATTTAGCAATGCTAGCAAAGAATTTTAAAAAGTACTTTCTTGTTGACGACAAACGATATCAAGTTACAAGTGGGTGAGGGATCCATTTCAAAATACTCCCGAAGGACTCTCAATTGAAGAGGAAGAAACCTTCATAGACTTCACAGCAAGCGGCAAAACCAAAAGACAATTTAGTATTAAATCACTCTTTGAATTTTGGGCAGGAGTGGATGATGAGTTTTCTGCACTAAAAACAAGAGCATTCCGCATTCTACTACAATTTTCAACATCTTACCTTAGTGAAACTGGATTTTCTGAGGTGTCTTCTTTGAAGGCAAAATATAGATCTCAGCTAAATATAAAAAAGAGCTTAGAGTGTCTATTTCTAATATTAAACCCTCCTTCGAAAAACTTTGCTCTTCAAGATAGGCCCAAGGATGTCACTAATAATTATTAAATTTGTTTTTAATTTAGTAAGTTGTTTTAATTTAATAAGTTAATTATTAAATATGTCGAAATGCATTTTTTTGTATGTGTGTGTGTTCTTTCCTTTCAGTCACTTAATCAATTTAAATAACATTTTCTCTTGGATATGCTCGCTCTCCCCCATTAGTGTGCTCGCGCCCCCCTAGGGGGTCGTGCCCCACAGGATGAGAATCACTGAGTTAATGAACTTCTTGCCAATAAAATATTATACATAAAAAAAAATTTGATATTAGGGAGAGAAAAGTCTGCAATTAAGCTAAGCTGAACATCATTTCGAATTTTAAAAAAACTATTAAAAGGGATTCGAAATATACTGTATTGGTTTCCCTGGATTTTAAACAGCCTTTGACAGAGTTTTAGAAAACCCTTAATTTTTATGAAATGCAGGTCATTTTCGGCGAAAGTATCAAAGTCTTCTCTGCCGATGTTATGTTCGGGCGTTGAGCGACAATGTGTACGTAAATGACTCTGCCTTGTCAGTAGATTGTTTAAAATATAGTAATAGAGCATCGCGAAGTCCAGATACATCGTTGTAAAGGAGACTAAGTAATCAGAGTTCGTCCACAACATGCATATATACATTGAGAAGAAACATTAAACTGGTGCTAACGCCGCTAAGCTTCATAAACCACATAAAAAATAGCACAAAAATAAAATCGCACAAAACCAATAGCACAAAAACAAAATTGCATGAAAAAGGACCGCTCAAAAACAGGTCTTACTGTATATACAAATGAACTATGGTTTGTTCGCACTTATGAGCTTCCGTACTATTCAATCGATTTCTATGCAACTTGGCCAACTCATTGTTTACACCTGCTTGAAGGTTTTAGGTAGAGTACCGTTATCATATCTGTTAAATAAGAAGGAATTTTTGTTTGCTCGTAGTCTATCCGCTGCTGTACTGTTCAACCGATTGCGATGAAATTTGTTAAAACCTATTGCTTTAATTTCCAAGAAGGCTATATTTTAAAACTTATAAATGTCAAAAGTCAAACAGTACATCGCATAGGAATTAATCACACATATAGCAACAAAAATAACTGTGATTGATTTCAGTCAATGTCAGGGAAATGAAATCAAAACCATTTCCTGAAAGCGCTAATGTGTTTCTTCTCATTAATGAATAGTCTTTCACACACATTTTTGTCATCCAGCGTGATCGATATTTTGTCTGCAGCAAACCGCACATATTATTCAGAGTTGAACTCTCACATAGAAAATAAAAGTACTGTCGATTCCACTCAGGGTAAGTTATATATACTGGAAATTTTCCAGTGCAAACAGTACTTTTGCTGATTATTAAGCGCATTTACAAACAGTATTTTGATCATACAAGTGTATATCGTGTTGATTGCTTCCACAAAACATATTTTCCCAAACGGTCGTCACTTAATTAAGTGATCAAACAGAGTAACGCCTAGAAGTTAGCCAAATCGAGGCTCATAAGCAAATGAGGCAGCAGAGCAATTAAGCAGATCGTTCACAAATCTGCAAATTCACGTGTTTCAGAGTCTCAAGATCAACATGAACACGACGTGAAAGGCAACATTTTCATGTTGGCTGATCGAGAGTATTGGAATCAAATGTCCAATACGAGGCAAGAGATGTGACACTTAACCTTAAAAGAACGTCAATTAGAGAAGATGTGCTCCTTTCATGCATTCCCATTATTCCCCCCCCCCAACATTCTTTTCGATTGCAAACGACTGCAGTTCCCCATTCGACTTGCATTCTTAATGACCGCCAACAATGTGCATGGTCAATCACTTCAAGCGTGTGGAGCTGAACCTAAACAATCCATGCTTTTCATATAATCAGTAGTATGCCAGATGCTACAAGTCGGACAGTTAAAAAATTAATTTGAGGCTGAAAAAAATCTTATCCTAAGGCTTTTGAATAATAAAATAAAGAGAATAGCATAAAAAACATTTGCACTTCTCTTTTATATATCAATCAACTGCAATGAATGTATTCATTTCGGATATGAAAATAAATATCCTATTTTCTATGATTCCTATCTAAATAAGACATTTCTTTTAGTTTTCAAACAATAGTTCCAAAATTATATCTTCTGTGGGAGCAACGCAACGGGTACCAGCTTGTGTCTAAATGAAACTTTAAATGATAGAGGAAATCAGTAGCTTCTGTCATGAAGCTATATTTTCATACGAATACAATTAAATAATTTCTGTATGAAGAAGTGATAACCTGTAAAATATGCATTGGAAAAGAATGTTTATTGTGGAGTAATTATTTAGACTGCTACTTAGATGGATATTATAGAATTCATCCACCACGATTATTTCAGCTGGATACACTAATAAAATAACTCATTATACTCTGTTGTTTTTCAGAACCCCTTCTGCTGCTGATGGTCCACAATGAGCACCCCTTTGTGAATTGACACCATCTGGCCGAGTGCAGAAAGGTTCCTATCAGATAAGTGCTTCCTATTACTATTTTCAATGTCCGACTTTTAAAACAATGGATAAACGATGTTTATAAGAGTTATCAAGACATGCTGTAGAATTTTAAACCGATGCACGGGATTCTAGAAGCATCCACATTAAGAAGTGCTTAATGGTATGGTAAAATTCGACACGGTTATGTATGATGAAATCATCGTACCAGACGGAATGTTCTGCTACGTCAATAAATATAATGAGTAGTCTCAATTCAATATTACTGAAGATTTAAATGATTGTTAAAATTAACATCTTCTTATTATAGGGCTCCAAACTATATTGCATTTCTGCAGCATAATTTAGAAACTTGTGTTAATCAGATATACTCAAGAAATTTTATGACCATTGATTTTTATAAGATATGTTTTAGATTATTTAACTTGTTTGTATTTTTAGTTATTCAGAATTCCTTAGAGATCGTCAAATCTGTTAATATGGAATATCTTTGTAAGTTATTTTCGTTCGATATTGGTATAATGTGTTTTCAGGTGGTGTTACCAATCCATTTGTAGATTCTATGTTCTATTAACTGATCATTCTGATTTTGATAGTTTATTTAAGTCATTTCGTTTAACAATATACCGTACACAGCATATAAAATTTTATGTAATGATTGAGAGCACAAAAATTGCTTCATTTAAAAAATTCATTTCATTGTGATCATTTAAAAAATTTATATCAGAAAAATATCTCTGAAGACATAACAATGGAATAAAAGAAAATTTTGGTGATCAAATAACATATAATGTTTTAATCTATCGAGCCTAACAATTAAAGAAGGATTTTTAATTATAAAACACTGTAAGAATTACTCTGTTTTCAGTAAGAAAAAAAACATTAACAGTTACATACCTTCTTTACAAAGCTTTTATCGATTTATTAAACAAGTTTATTTTTAAAAAATCCGTCTCTTTTCAGGTAATAAATCGTTCTTTTTTATGATAATCGCTGAAGTAATGTTACACACTTTACATGTAGAGAAATTCAAGCCTTAGAGAATCCTGCACCTAATCTACACACCCAAATATACGCAGTTATGAACTGAGCAGAAAAGTGAACATATGGGTTCGAGTCCCCGTTCGGACACGGTTATTCTTCCTCCTTTCTTTCTGTGAGATGTGTGAATATGCCCTCCTGTAAAAAGGGGTTGTGAAAGCGAATGGGATGCATGAGTGGCTAAGACGCACCGTTTGCCCTAAATGGTTTCTACTAAAACAAGAGCTTTTCTTTTTCAGCCAGCTTGCCTATGAAACGGGCCATTAGAAATCGCAACGAACTTTATTTGCATTACAGTTGGGCAACTAATGGTTTCGTAAAAGTTATTATTAGTTCATGCATTACAGTTGGGCAACTAATGGTTTCGTAAAAGTTATTATTAGTTATTTCAGGTTTATTTTCAAATTAAAAATAATGCATTTGAGATAATGGCAATAATTCGTTTTTTTTTTTTTTGAATTGGTATTTTAAATTCTATTTTCAATAGATTGCCACTTTCTTATAATTCCGTTGCAATTGAAAAGGGTAATAGGTTTTCACATAATCAGATTTTTTTTATTTATTTTGTCATCAGTCTTTAACAACAAACTAAGAATTTTCTTCTTCGAAAAGATCGGAAGCATAAACATGATGGGCATTCAGATTTCATTTTGTTTTTAAGTGCATGTTAGAAAAATAAAAGAGCTCCAAATGTATTTGAAAAAAACTATTTTAAATTAAATAAATGTTTCTAAATTATATTTAAATAATTTTTGTAAACGAATGAGCAAAAAATATCTGTACTTGTTTCTATTTCAAAGTTTTTTCATCCTTTTAATTCAAAAGAATTATTTATCTAAAAATTACCTTAGATCTTAATCATCATTTTTAAGGACACAATTGAAACGTGATATATTTGGGTTCTTTTCATTCGGTTTTTATGGAGCTATTTCAAAGCCCTTTTTGATTTTATATTTTATATTGTTCTACTTACATTTCAAACTTGGAAATTAACGGATGTAAACAGCATTATAAATGCATGACGCTGTTTTAAAAATTTGAAATATAATAATGTGACACGGTTGAATGTTTCGTTCAAGTAGTTTGCTGTTTATTTATGAGGAATTTTGAAAAAAGGTTATTCAAATTTATTATTTTTCCATTATTTTCTCAATTTTCTGTTATTCAATATATTGACAATGAATTGCAGATTATAAGGCGATTGGTGAAACAAGTGCGTTAGAATTTGTCAGTTAACTTTTTTCAATAGGGAATTCTCAAAATCTCTTTCATTAGCTATAAAACATGACTGAGATAATACTTTATTGTCTTAAACTAAAGTATGAAAAAGTATTTTTTAAGTTACATTTACAAACTAGTTGAAAAAACTTTGTCACTGTAAGTGTCGGCAATTAATAATTTAAAAAAGCCCTGACATTTGTTTGGGTTATTACCAAAATAAATACAGTTATAAATCTGTAACATTGTTTCAAGGAAGCCTTTACAGATATTATTAATGAATATCAGAAACCGAGATACAGATACTTTCAGAAAACTCTGTACCTTATTACATAGACTATCTAAACGGAGGTACGAACATAAATTCTTGCTTTGGATGGTTGAACACAGATAGATTACTTTAGTTTTTCTTTGGGCTCTGATGTATTCTGCTTTTTGTTTGCGAGTACATTCTCTATATACAATTTGTCTATAAATTGCCAATCATATTCAGCCAAAAATATAACTTCAAAAGAGAAACTTATTTTTGTTCCCCCCATGTAATTATTACCTCACCCAAAAACTGAATGTGGTCGTGTAAGATTCGAAGTCAATGGGATTCTCTCTGGAGATACCTGGATGGTTTGTCGTCTCTATCTTTCTTTATTTTTTATCTCTTTCTTCCTTTTTTTCCCTTCTATTTTGTGCCCTTCTAACCGGTTAGATTACTTAATGTTATAGGCACCGGGGGCGTAAGATGACGTTATGTTATGTGTTTTCCTCATTTCCTAGAGAAATAAAGCGTCATACTTCATTATCGAATTCCGTTTTCAGACATTTCTTCCGATGACGGAAGGATGCCAGCGATTTAAGCTTGAATTAGCGTCTTTGTTTTTTCTGTAGAGCCAAGTAGGGCCAAGAATACGACTTAGCTACGTCATGTTTCCTTTTCGTTTTCGAAACCCCTTTTTACAGGCGGGCACATTAACCTTATTCACAGATAGAGCTCAGAATAACGGCCATACCGGAACCTGGACTCGAACCCGGGACGTCCAGATCGCGGGGAAGAGACGCTACTCATTTGCCAGAACTCGGCCACTTGTCACAATAAACACATTTGATTATTTAACGTAACAATGCTATTTCTATTGTACATGACGTTTAAAAATAAACAGACAAAAAAGAAACGAATATTTTTTTTTACAAAAAGTGTGTAAACTTAGTTATTTTAAAGATTTTTACTTGTGGTATGCTGCAAAGAAAGCTGCTTATCCATGCACAGCTTAACATAAGGCGCACTCTCTTCTGGGCTGTGCTTATTCTTGGTGGATAAACTGTGTTTGTGAAGCGATCTATGCCCACGCAGACAAGAACCTTGGATGACAAATAAGGGCCAAACGTCCTGCAAAACATCATGATTCTGCACAAAATATTGTCCCCAGGCTTCCATTTTACTGCGAATCTCCAACATATCTCCAGAGGAATTGTCACACAGGTCACGATCAAATTCGCGATTGTTAAATGCAGTAACATTTCTTCGATTCGATTTCTTTTTCGAGGAACTCGAATTAAAAGGACTGCTAAGGGGATATTTTCACCAGCGGAAAGAAAAAGCAAAACGATATAAACTATAATTCCATCTCTATATTTGTATTCTGGAAGATCTTCTATGTTTTCACTGTAGTTTGTTATATTCATGATGCAGGATGAAGAGTTGATTTATTCTATGTATAAAACTTTTTTCAATTCATATTTCTGTGAATGAATGTTTTTCTCAAAATCAGTCACACATAATAATTATATGAATCGGTATCTTTCATCTAAATCCCGCATTGCCTTTGAGTACAGAGTCAATCCTTAGATCAGGAATATACAGGTCACAAAAGGAATTAAAATTCCTCCACTATCCTGTCCGTACTTCGGGAATGTCCGTGACAGATGACGCAACTTACGTCTCGCCTGCAAGGAAAAAAGTTTTATTTAAAAGTGCTGCATTTATTAAGATAAAGGAATTTGTTTGAGGAGTCAAAAAGACTGGAGTTATTCCATCTGTGAAGCAAAACATTACTGTCTAGGAAAGTAAAGACGCTGAATTAATTGTTAAATAAAGAATAATAGCTTTTGATGTATGATTTTTTAAAAGCAACCCTACAGTTATTTTGCGACTGATTTCATAATAAGACAAGGCTAACATCTCATCAGACTCCTTTCTCTAATCTTCCTTCCAATACCATATTGAACTGGTGCATTGGAATATTCTCCACAAAATGAGACATTACATCAAGCGGAAGGTCAGAATAACGTTTCCCCAATTTACCTTCCCTCATACAATGCTGTGTAAACGAGTTGAACTTCGACTGCATATCTCGGATTTCCCAGCATTAAGGAATGAACTTTTTACCTGTTAAAAGTTCCATTTCTTGAAAAACATGCCACGTTCAGCCGTATCACAGGAATGTTGGGTGTGACTCTAAGTTATTTATCGCAAAGTCGCCCTACCTCTAAGTCTTTCAGCAATGCTTGTCAGCAATCACTACACAGCTGCGGATCGGCGTGAATGAGTGCCGACGTCAGTCTGGGTCTTAACTATGCCACAAGTCGCAATTTTCAACTGACCGTTTTTCATGCTGTTCTGAGGATAGACGAGATCCTCCAGTTAGTGACGACAGTGCTAATTTAATGAACCACGTAGCAATTGGTACGAAAATAAAAGGCTTAAAAGTGGCGCATGAGAGTAAATTTAGAAAAAAGAATGAAAATAATGGGAGGTCAAACGGATTATAGAGATGTAGAAATAGATCAGTTATCAGGAAAATGGAAATTTCAAAGTAAATAAAACAAGTGAAAGATAATAATTCGGCTTTGATAAAATAATTTTGTATAATTATAACACGGTAGCTTCTGTGTATTGAAAACTTGGGTATTAATTTATATTAATGAAGTTTTTCAAAAATCATATTATTAAACTTTGCGATGATTATCATAATGTTTATGTAATCATTTTAGATAATTTATTTCAAGATTTATATAATATTCATATTTTATGCAATACTGATTTTTACCAAGTTTATTTCCCAATTTTGAAATATTTATATATATTACAGGCTATTACGGAATTTGATAAAACCATTCAAAATGTAAAGGAAATGTATGCAATGAAGACTTTTACTGGCAAAATACGAAGATTTTCTTAATTGAAAATGATAACAGTTCAGCTAAATGTATTTTCCTCTTAAAAAATGAAATGCAAGGGATGCATCGCAAAAGCTCAAAGCATTAGCTTGTCTCGGAATTATAAATTTCAAAAAATTAAATGTTCGAACTGATATTGAAAGTCCTGTAAATGTAATAAATAAAAAATCCACAAAAAATGGTTTAAAAATCAAATGTAGAGTTAATTAATGAAGAATGAGACCATTTTACAATTTTTTTGTCAGATCGATGTAATAATAAAAAAAATTGGAACAACCAAAAACGAAATTAAACAAATAAAAAATTACCTGAATTAAAATTTACGTATTTAAAGAAGAAACATTTCTGGGAAATTAAATGGGGCTTATTTATTTAACTTAGATCTAATTCTTGTTTGATTTTCTTTTTCCTTTTTATTTTCATTAAAACAAAAACAGAGCATGTTTTTTTCGCATTTTTTTCAATGAAATATAAATATATTTCAACATCTTAAAAATTTTACTATTCTAAAAAATCTAAGACTGTAAGAAAATATTAAAAAAACTTTTGAAAATTTAATGTTCTGAGAATCTTAAGAAATGTTGGAACATAGCCAAGAATGATTCTGTTGATCAGTTTATTAATCAACACCTTTTTATTAGTCCTTTACATCCCTAAAATTTCAGGTATTTGTAATAATGAGTAATATTAAATAATTCATTTTAATGTCACTTTTTTAAACCATACCGTATAAAAAAAGTCATATAAAACTTACGGAAGAAGAAGGTTTGCGCATTTTTTAAATGTGTTGGTTTTTTAAAAAAATACTTTTTTAAACCAAGAAAATTTATTTTTAAATTTGAAAAACTCCTTTAAAAATACATTTGCAATTTTAATGTTCTAAAATGGTGCCCTTATATTCCTTCCATTTTTGTATTGCAGTTTCCATTCATAACAGTTTCAAATATAAAATGCTGTTTAGCCTTAAATTTTTCTTCGTTTTTATTTCCTTGAGATTGCTTAAGAACTATGTCTTAAGAGTTATAAAAGCAAAATTGAAAGGTAAATTTTTCTGACACTTAAATCGTAAATATTCTAGCAAACATTTATTTCAGCTGGTGTATACATTGCTGTAATCTCTTCTGAATACGGCTGTGCGGAATCTTCCTGCTCTTGAACATCTCCAACTCTTCCGATTACCCAAATAATTGCAAATAACATTTTCAAGTGCCTTTTATTTATAGGACTGAAACATCATGGAGACAATGGTCGCCTCTTTCAAACGGCCTCATCTCTTGACATGCTTGTTGAAAATCTTCACACATTATCCCGTGCACAGTTTTTAAACCATCAAAACTGATTGCAACATATTTATGTAGGAACAGCATTCGAAGAATTCCAATGTCCCATTAACTGATTATTGCAGGGATGGGCAAATATTTTTGGTCGTGGGCCAAAAATTGAAACAATAAGTTTGGGGGGCCAAAATGAATTATTTTAACAGTTTAAAAACAATATATAAGTATTACATTTTAAATATGTTAATGCGATGAATGAAATTCCGATTTCATTTTTAAAACTTCTTTATATTGTGGTTCGAAGTGAGATGTTCTGATTACAAGGAATGATCATCTGTCGGTCTATATCTGAAATAATTTTATCTGAAGTTCATGGTTGAAATCACTTGTTCACATACAAAAAATGAAGCAGTCATAGCACTGATTTTCTGGGCGTGAGATTTTCTGTGTTCTGAAATAATTCTGGGCTGATATTAAATTTCGAAACTTACTTTCGATCATGATTAGTAAAATTCTTAACTTTGACATATTTAGAAACAACTGCTTGAGATGATTATTAGATTGCATTTCAGTTAATTCCAGCTCCAATCTGACCTCACTGCTTCCTAATTTACGCTGAAAGGCATGGTAAAAATATCCAAATCTGTTTGAATGACACTGAAGTCTTGAAACCTGCATTTGAACTCAAAGGGCAGTTTATTTCAAGCCAACTTCATAATTCTTAAGCTTCTCTAGATTTACTGAGGGCATTGAACTTAACCTCGGGAAATGTGACAAATTGTTCTTAGCTATCTACCCAACAGATAGATTAAGATTTCAATCAAAAGCTTTGGAATAGACCCAGATGCCATCGATAAATCGATTTTTCCTTTGCATCTTGACTTTTAAGTGGCTCATATGATGAAAAAGATCTTAAAGCCATGCTGCATCTTCGAACATTTCTCACTCCGCAGAACACTGTTTCTCGTGGAAAAATTACACAATGTCGTATTTCAGCTGCCAAACTCTCTCGAAAACACATCCTTCTCTAAACCACCTTGTTTTCGTGTAATATATCATATCAAAATATTCAGCTTGCACGGACTGAAGAACATCTCGAAATTGCCCGTGAGTAAGCCCAGGAGATCCAATAGTATTTACAATACTAATTACTACTACAATACTAATAGTTTCATATTCAAGGCTGATTGACACAGAGTATCTTGGCGTATAATATAATGTAGAAAAAAAATTGTTCCCGGGCGAGTTTTGTTTAAAGAGTTCAAGTAATCCAGATTTTTGTCCTGTCATATTTAGCGCTCCATCGGTACTAATATTACATATATTTGTTAGAGGCACTTATTAAGTTAAAAGTCCTTTCTGAAATTAACGAAAAATATCACATCCTTCTGTAGTTCCCTGCAAAGAACGCATGTAAGCCAGTCCGTCTGCTCTCATCAACACATCTTATAAATAATATAACCATTTACATCAGTGCTATGGAGCAAAATTTAAACTGGCCAATCTCTAATTGTGATGTCAAATTTTTATCGATGGCTTCGATTAGAGAAGTAACCGTTTTTCGAGATAACTCGCGCCAAGAGAAAAAGCCTCTGACTTAAAATGCACAGTCTGCCACATGTGAGGTCTGAATCACCTTCATTGGGTCCCCTTGTGTCAGTTCCTCGAGAAAGAGACAACGCTTGTTGGCGCCAATCTACAGCTGTGACTAATAATGAATCTTTTAATATTTGACAGATGGAAAGCTGTCTGTGCTTGCTGTTTCCATTGAGTTTTGCTTTGTAGAACAAAAATGGAGGAAGTAAAAATATCAGGATATGGATATATGATATATAGATATATATTTCTTTTAATTTGCCACAAAATGGTAAATTAAAATTTCCTCCTCCATAGGGACCGGATCTCTGACATCCAATGACACCTTGCTTCCCCATTACCCTTTCGTTTACCAAGTCTCATTTTCATTAAAATCATAATAATGTGAAATGTCAAGATATATATAATAACATGTTTCTCCACCACAACTATTTTAATGAAATCATGCAAGTAAAGCTGCTCATTTTATTGTTGCTGTGACGATAGCTTCTTTATATTGACCTCTTTGATAGAAAATGTGCTTCTTTACTGCTAAATGAAATACTGGTATCTTTACAGGGAGGGATTTTTCTTCCCTAACTCTTTCGAATCCAACGTTGTCTCTGGGGCATTAACATATCTGACTTCAGGAAAATTTCATCTCGACAAAAAGCACCATTATCTATCTGCAACATGAAATTTGCCGCCCTTAAATACATATCCGTTATATGCATATTTAAGGAAGTATTTTACGTTTTTATAACTGCACACATTTCGATGTGAATATTGAATTCTAAAAGAAACCAGGGAATTCAAGGCCCAATCTATCTATTATCAATTTCAGATTCACTAATCTTTACTAGTTTGATTGATCATTTTCCATAAACAAGAAAACTATTAATGTATCCTTCTGTTTCCTTTGTGTTTCTAAAGGGCAGCAGTGGCCTTGTGGTAAGGCTTCGGAAACGGAGGGCTGTATGTTCGAGGCCCATCATTGAACAACTGCCATACAAGCGGGTCTGGTGCACCTTAAATCCGACGGGGGCAAATGTCCACCCGCAGTTGTGGTGTGGAAGCATGGAGAGGGGACTTCAAGTCAGGTGTAGTCCTTGCCATCTGACTGCGGATCACATTCAACGAACAATGTGGCTGTTTTTCCAGCCCTCAATGCTGCAAAAAAAATTCGCATTCACTAGTTCATTTCCAACTATATCTACATGACCTAGAATTCAGCAGAATAATATTCCATAAACTCTATTTTTGAAGAGTCTTTAAAAGACCATAAAATTTCCCAGGCAAAGGGATAAATTCCAATGGGAAAGTGTTTTCAAAGAACTCATGATGTCTGTATAAATACAAAATTTACTCTAAGAGCAGAGAGAAACTGTCTGTAATGCATGACATATGGCCACCAAATCAGCAGATAAAACAGAAACGGATGGGTACACAAGGTAACTAAAAGTTTCCGTATTGAAAAGAACACCATAGCCAACATGATCGTCCGTCTTGGAACCATTTGTGAAAGTAGGTAAATATGTTGAATACTGACAGCGATGGGATCAGTTTTTGAAAAATAACAGGGGCTGCGTTTCACTTTTCAAATCCATGAAAACGGTTTATAAAGGAAAATTAAGGGATATCCCAAGGAGGAAATGAAAATTAATCAAGTGCCTGAATACTCACATCACGGATTTCCAAATCATTGAGGAAAAATTTAACTCTCTCACAAAATGCAGCAACCCATAGATGCACCAGCTAAAGCAGCTGTATAATTCCCATTATAGTTTTATAAATGTGCAGATAGTCTTCGAAATTGCAAACGATTCTATACAGTGATGGAAAATAGTAATTTGTGCTTGCTCTCCATGATAAGAAAGGTAGGAAACCATACTAAAAGAGGAGAAAGATAAGTAATACTTCAAATATTTTATAGACATGTTGACATTTTAAATTCAAACGAACATATTTTGTCCTTGATACTCTTTTCACTATTGAAAAAACACATTGCAGTTGGAAATTTTTAAAATTTTTGCAAATATATTTACAACATTGCAGCAATTTAAAATTTATATTCGAAGAAAGAATAAGAATAATGTGCTCAATTATTTTTTATGTAATTTTTAATGTTATTCATAAAAATGAATACTGCTGCCACATTAACATGTGAATGCCAGCATTAAAAAATATCGATTTTTTTCCCCGATAATTCGGAAATCAGCATATTCATAGTATCAATCCAGAATTTTACTGATAAGTGATTACTAGAAATGCCTTCTAAGCCTTCAGCTTTAATCTCGTATTAAAAACTGTATGCAAAGGCAATATCCGAATATAGTATATGATGCTCATACTGCTGACAATGAGTGAGCTCCGATTATTTTAGTGTCTATTTTAAACCTGACAAACCTGACTGAATTCGCGAACAGTTTGTGGTTATTTTGAAAGCTGATGTTTTGTGTCGAGATCAGCCTCAATAAAAGTGATCGAGTTAACTGCGTAGATTAATTCGTAATCTACGGCCTTTTTTGTCAGGAAGATTATATACAGACAAACAATTGATTTGAGGGGGTGTTTTTAATCTGTTAATTGCCTACTGTTAATCTCTTAATTATGCCTCAACGTAGCTCAACATTGAATTCAATTGATGGGTATAGGGTACGGAATTTTTTGTTAAGGTACTTGTGGGTTTTCCTTTAATTCAAGATTCCACAGGAGATAGCGTAAAATGTACAGTTAAATACTTTTTGTTATTGACAACTAAGAACGACTCCTGAGAAATGCGACAGAACACGTTTTATTTAAAACTATTTCAGTTCTCTAAAATCCCAAGTTGTTGCCAATAACTTGAAAGCATCTGCACAACCTAAACAAAAACGAAAGCGACCTTTTTATCTCACGCCTGAACTGTCATATTATTTTGAATATTCTAAAAATATCGGGCCTTTCTCTACTCTCTCAGATGGGCAAAATATTTTTTTGAAATTAATTGTGAAGATCAAAGAGAGCAGCATCCTTTTTCTCACCCTCTAATTTAGAGTACTAAATTTAAAACTTCCATACGAAACGTTTTTAAGAATAATTAGATAGGTCGTGATTTAAGAGCTTGTGGTGACATATTAATAAGCCAGTAGCTACCACTAAACATTGGTGGCCATTTTTGTACAGTGGATAAGTTACTGGCTTTCAAACCCGAACATCGCAGGTTCGATCCATGTCGGAATTCAACCTACGTATTGACACAAATCTGCCAACATCTACGCCAAATTGGTTACCCGGACGTGATGAATTTTCAACAGCTCTCTTGGCGTCATTTCTCCATCAGCAACGCAAAGTCGTCAGACCTACTTGACGCAGCAACACAAAGCCGTCAGACTCACTTAACGCAGCAGCAATGCTCATATACTAGCCATAACGCTTGACGCAATAAAATCGTTCGTCTCTCAACCGAACTCACTGGTAGGGGAGTATTGTGGTGACATCTTAATAAGCCAGTAACTACCACTAAACATTGGTGGCCATTTTTGTATAGTGGATAAGTTACTGGATTTCAAACCCGAACATCGCAGGTTCGATCCTTGGCGGAATTCATCCTACGTATTGGCACGATTCCGCCAACACACCTACGCCAAAAGCTCTCTGCCTGAACTTCTATTGAACGAATTTATTCTGGATTTACCAATCTGTTCACAGCGCTTGGAATTCTCCTGGATCGACCCATCGCGAAAGCAAATTTCATACTACACCTTAGTCCGCGCCCGTAACAACTTGTCATGGATAGAAATGCCCATGGTCAAGCTTCGAACGAACCAAATTGTTTAAGACAAGCTGTCGAGCCTAAGGCAAAACTGCGCATGCTCGAAACGATAACACAGCTTTGTATTGCTAATGCTGCATATCAAGAATTGTTTGGAATTGTGTTTTTGGAATAATGAAATTTTAGATGTCTTTGATTTTTAGGACATTGTTATTGAATTAAATATAAAGACAGATAATGGCGCTCTTTTTTTATGAAAGATAAAGAGAATATTTACATAAAAAATATGAAGTTGGAAAAAGTTATGGCACAAATAAAGAATTCATTATAAATTTCTAACCCATGTCAGCTAATTGATTGGGTTTTTTAATTATTTAATTAAATCCCTAAATTAATTTTTAAGCTGAACGATTAATTTACAAACGTATCCCAGAATAGCAAATACAATGTAATGTCATTTGTTTCGGTGGAGTTTTTGTAACAAGAAGACAAATAATTTTTAAATTTAAATTCTATAATAAATATATTTATTTAAAGAAAGTATGATTTGATTAATGTATTGTTATATATACTTCTTTTGCCAATATGCATTTTTAAGGAATATTTTTAGTTGGGAATTTTTCTATTCAATAAATAGACAAAGTCATTATTAAGAAATATGAATACATATGAGTTAGATCATTTGATCTCATCATTGAAAAATAAATTTATGTACCAAAATACATAGATCTCAGTTGCATGTTTCAAATAAATTATGTTAAATTAAAATGAAATAACATTTAAATTTTTTAAAGTTATTCATAACATTATTTTACCAAAAAATTTAAAAAAATAATTAAATAGTTTTGAATGAATGCATATTTAGCATTAAAATCTGTATCATTGAAATGTTTTATTTGACTAGTAAATTATTGTTAAATCAGTTATTATCTAAATGATGGTTATGAAATAGCAAATTGTTTATCTTGAAATAAGAATGTATTTTAGTTCAAACATGTTTTGATGGTTCTTTTTAGCTTTTTAAAAAAACACAGACAAAATTTTTTAAATAACTTATTTAAATGAGAATCTAATTCATCCCTCAATGAAAATAAAAATTAATGATTACCATGTAATCTAAATTTGCATATGATTTCATTATTAGAAATAATATATATAATTTTAATTTTATGATTTGAAATATAAATATTAATTTTATGATTAAATTTCTTTATTATATGTTTATTTCCTGACAATATTTGTAAATCATAAATATTGTTATTTAGAATCTAAAATATTAAGATGTAATAAGAATTTGATCATTGTAAATCCAAGTGCATCTGAATAACCAGGGTCAGTAGAAGAAAATATAAAAGCTGTGATTATGTTCAACCAAATTTAATACAGAAATATAGTCAATATTAAAAATTTTATGATGAAATTTAAAGCTTCATCATCAACTTTATTACATAATAGCTGCCTTTGTCAACAAATGGTTTGTCAGGATATTGATGGTATTTATTTTCAATTATGCCTCAAAAGTGATTGTATAGGGCAGATCTGGGCTCTAGACACTCAAAACACCTACATTCATCTTTATTTTTATTATAGTAGAGATTTCTCTTTAAAAAAAACTGATCAAAAGTGATACATGTTTTACTTCCTTTTTTTCTGACAGTAAAATAATTTATTATGTAATTTAAAATAGGATTTCAATATATATATATATATATTATAAAAGAGAAAATATTTATTTTAAATTGAACGATAATTATTAGTTGCAGTTAATAAAAAAAAACCAATAAAAAATAATTTTTCTATGATTGATTTTTTAGAGTTTTTTTTTTAATTTCAAAATCTGAACGATACCTTATTTAAGGGTTTATATAAGTATATGTTTCACTACCTGAAGTGTACAAGTAAGATTTCTAAGCAGATTGGCTAAAACTTATTACTCTCTTTATATTATACTGCCCACATCAGCTTGGAGAAAAATTAGTGTTTTTTTAATAATTATTTAATTGTTCAATGTCTATTGCTTAAAAGTTTAAATCTGTAATAGTGATATTCTTTGGGGTTAAAATTTGGAGATTGATGGCTTAAGAATTTAAGGAAGTGATAAACGAAAATAAAACTCTAAACCAAAGAAAGATGAGTACACAAAATGTTTTCATGAGTTTACTTATTTATGTTTGTGATCTATTTGCCACTTAGTAAATTCTATTAAATTATTTAACATCGAAATTTTATCGAAATTTATTTAACATTAAATTTTAAGTGTTAGGAAGACGCTACATTTCCTAGAAATATATTTGTGGTGAACAAGTTATTCCCTCCTTTTAAATTCGTTTTTAAAAAATAAGGAAATATTCAAGCAGCATAATTTATTAAAAAGTTTAATTTCTTTTAACATTTGCTTATTTTTGTATAATATAAGTTAATTTATATGTACAATACTAATTTAACTGGGTGGCAAGAAATAAGAAAAGTCAAATATTTTAAGAAAATGTATGTATACTTTCTAACAAATAACAGAAATATGACTTAAATTTAGAAAATATATTTTCATAAACACATCTATTGAAAATTGTCTTGTAAATGCGTTTATATTTGTAACACAAAATTTGTAAGATATTAGATTACAAGTAAATACTCATTTACTGTATAATTTCTTTCAACAATTCGGTTGAGGAGCCCTGTTAAAAAATAGAGAACTTTAAAAATAATTTTTTGTGTATAGCAAAAGCAGTGGTAGTAATAATGATGAGAATAATCTTAATTGTATTGTATATGTATAACACTTTTAAAGAGAATTTTTCAGAAATATGCATTTACCATACAAGTTTGTGAATATATTACTGACTGATTTGAGAAATTTCTGGAGGAAAAAAGTAAACAAATAATTTATTTTAAATTATTGCATTTTTTGTCTCTTAAAGCCACAGTAAATGTGTTAATAGTATTTAATAATAAAATGTGTTTACTATAATTTTTAAAACTCCTTAACAGATTAAATACAGTAGAAACTGCATGATGTCAAAGATTTACTGGGCAAAACACTTTTTCAAACCGAGATTTGCATATGAAAAAAGCTTATGGCTTTAAAATCCTTGGAAACATAGTGCTATTGCATTTCTCTTAATTTTCTTCTTGATATAGAATTAATATTTCTCAAACAGGTTTGAAAATTGAAATACAAAATTCTTTTTTTAAATGCTTATAAATATCAGCAATTATTTTCACTTCACAAAAATTAATTTCTCTATCAGATCTAGAATTACTAATATTTACCTTGGATAGTTTTGAAATGAATGACTATTGACTATATATTTCTTGAAATAGAAATGAGGGTAACTGAAGAGGCCTCGTGCAAGAAGCAATGACATTAGATTGTCCTTTTTATTACCCACATTTTCAGAAGAAAAAATTTATTTTTTTGTCACCCTTATCAATCTTGATTCTTTTGGCCAGGTTAACATACGACTCTGACATATTTTCTATAAAAAGTGAGAGATATTAATGAAGAAGTTATTTTAAGATGCAATTGGAGCTAGATTTTTTGTAAATAATTAAAATAAATTATTGAATCCATTGGCAAAGAATCATTTTAATTAAATAAATGTCAAAATGTCTATAAATACCAGCTAATTGACAGTGATAATCAGATGTCAATTAATTACATATTTTTTTACTATGTAGAAATTAAGATATTTTAATATTGACTCAAAAGAGACATTTAAAATCAGATTGTAAGTGAAGCTGATAATGCAAATGTCATATGTGTATACATATTGTATATAAAGTATAAGTGCGTAATTTAAGAATAGCAAATATTTTAATAAATTTAACTCTAAAGGTACGACTAGAAGTAGTACTAAACTAGTACTAAAATATGTATATATATATACTAGTATCAAGTTAAAGAATTGTGTTAAAAAGCCCTTTTATGCAAAATAAAATTTACTGTGTATAAAACTACAATGGATACATCTTAAAATTATATATATATATATATATATATATATATATATATATATATATAATATGATTTTTAAAGCAGGGAACCTATAGTAACTTTTTCAATAGACAGATTACAGCAAAGATTTATAGGAACCCCATTTCTCAATTCTAAAATTGATCAAGTCTTAAAATTAATTTAGGGTATTTATGTAAAACAGAATATTAATACAAAGAAGCTTATTTTAAAGCATACTGGATTTAACTCATTTATTCTCACCCGAAAGTTTGATTATTTTATTTGACGCTATCTAAAAGTTTTACATTTTTTTAAACATATCTAAGATGTGCGCGAGCATCTTTATAAGATAAAATGCAAGATATTGAGCCCCCAGATTTCATATTAAGGATATTTAACTTTCCTTTTAATAAGTTCATTGTATAAGAGAAGTTGGTATTTGAATTAAATCAAACTAACACAAAAAATATATAATAAAATTTTACCAGTGGAACATGACTCATTACATGTTCGTACAAAAAAGTTTCCATTGCATGATTTGATGGAAATCTGTTAATAATCATTAAATAATTTCCATTACATGATTTGATGGAAATCTATTAATAATCTTTAAATAATTTCCACTACAAGATTTGATGGAAATCTATTACTAATCCTTAAATAATTTTCCCTACATGATTTGAAGGAAATGTATTAATAACCATTAAATAATTTCCATTACATGATTTGATGGATATCTATTAATAATCATTAAATATAAATGTTAATTGTAATGATGTAATATTTTTCTTTAATTAATTCCCAGGTGTAATGAAGTATACAAGTCATTTTATCATATAAATATTTCCTGCCTGAACGTTTAAAAACTGCAGTGCTTTTATTTTCAGCATATTATAAAATTATAACTATTAAAGAAAAAAAGAGATCAGTAACTTTAAACATGCATTACCATTCAATATAAAGGACTTTTTAATAAACATTTTGGCTTTCAATTTGAAAAAAGCACGTTTATTAAAAAAATTACAAGGGATAATTCCTTTTATAAAAGGTTATTGTATTTGGTTTCAGCCAAAACAAAAACTTTTGAATATTTTCTATAATAATATTTCATAAGAAAATACAATTTCAAAATCTTAAGAAATCATAAGCAAGAATTTTACTCGCTGAATGCAAGACTTACATTTAATTCAAAATTTGATGTGGAATTTATTTACACTACTAAGGATAATCTTTTGTCGAAATTTTATATCAATTACCAATGAAATTTTTTTTTTAATTACAGAAATATTTCATGATTAAATTTATAATCAATATATGTAAACTTCCTAAAAATATTTCATGCATATAAAGTAGGGACATTCTACATGCATGCTTTATAATCTGGGGAAAAATTATGAAAGATTTCATCAGAAGTTATTTTATTAATAAAGATAATTATTAGTTAGAACTAACATTTAATCCTACATTTGCTTAAATAACATGGGCAATTTCACAAACAGAAATATGTGATGAGCCGTACAAGATTCAAACTAATTAAATCGTTTAAAATCGTGTACAATGCGCAATTCATGAATCCATATTAAATATTAATTTACAAACTAATTATATTTGTAATTGACTGAAAAATAACGTATTATAAATAACTGAAAATATTTCCAATCGCAAATACTAAATTATAAATGTCTTGGATGCTGGATTTTATGCATTTAAAAATATATAAATATGAAATTTCAAGATCACAGGTAGAGCCATTGGTGAGAAGAACCATTTCAAATGTGAAATGTTGGTACAATAATAACCGGTGTAACCGCCAGAATTTTGAATGCAAGCATGCAAACGTGCATACATTGTGTCGTACCGGTGTCGGATATCAGTTTGTGGCATGGAGTTCCATCCCTGTTGCACTTGGGCGGTCAATGCAGGGACGGTTAATGCTGGTTGTGGAGGGCGCTGGAGTTGTCGTCCAATGATGTCCCATACAAGCTAGATTGGAGAAAGATCTGGTGATCTAGCAGGCCAAGGCAACATGTCGACACACTGTAGAGCATGTTGGGTTACCACAGCGGTATGAGGGCGAGCGTTATCCTGCTGGAAAACACCCCCTTGAATGCTGTTCATGAATGGCAGCACAACTGGTTGTATCACTAGACTGACGTACAAATTTGCAGTCAGGGTGCGTGGGATAACCACAAGAGGGCTCCTGCTGTCATACGAAATTACTCCCCAAACCATAACTCCTGGAGTAGGCCCTGTGTGTCTAGGCCGCAGACAGGTCACTAGCAAGTGTTCACCTGGCCTCCTTCTAACCAACAAACGCTTATCACTGCGACCAAGGCAGAGCCGGCTTTCATCAGAAAACACAACAGATCTCCACTCCGTCCTCCAATGAGCTCTAGCTTGACACCACTCACGTCGCAAACGGCAATGGTTTGGAGTCAGTGGAATTCACTGTACAGGGCGTCTGGCTCGGAGTTGTCCTTGAAGTAACCTATTTGTAACAGTTAGTTGAGTCACTGTGTTGCCAACTGCAGTTCGAATTTCAGCTGCAGACACAGCCATAGCCGTACGCCGAAAACGGCGGTCTTCCCTCCCTGTAGTACCACGTCGCAGCCTGGAACCTGGTCTTCTTGAGGCAGTATCTTCCCTTGACTACTGCTGCTAATACTCATGCACAGTGGATACATTCCTGGCAAGTCTTTCAGCAATATCGCGGAAAGAAAAGCCACCTTCTCGTTACCCTACTATACAACCTCGTTCAAACTCAGTGAGCTGTTGATAATGGCTTCCTCGTCTTTTCAGAGGTATTCTTGACTAACATTAACCCACTACGTCAAATGTCAACTGTAAATTACGATCATGAACCTTACAGCGCTTATTTAAAGCAAACCTCATTTGCATGTTCATAGTGTCGCTACTAGCGCCACACTTACGCGCGTAGCTCGAAATTTGAATCGACGTCATCTTATAGATGTATAAACACGCCTACCAAGTTTCGTTTATCTAGCAAAGTGTCTTCTTCCTAGTGTTGGGATTTTTTTTCCATCAGTGTACATACTTTGAATTTTTAATACGAATTTTTATAAATATATTTACAATAAAAATTTACTAAAAATTTACAGTAAAAAATAGTGTTTGCTACATCTTCAAATATATAGAGATATTTTTAATGATAGATGAATTTTTACCGTATGATTTTTTAGTATATTTAATAAATTTCTCGCAATTTTTTAAACCCATTTTGGAGTAATGTATTTCATTATTGAAAAGACACTCACAATCGCACGTAGAAATAGTTTATCTTGTCTTTTGTCTTATTATTAAGAATATTTCTTTTTTTTTCTATCGTTGCGACCAGAATATGAAAATTAGATTTATTTTTCCACAATTAGTAAGTATCAACATTAGATATTCTGTAATAATTTTTTAAAAAAATATTTTGTTTTTAAGAATAATATGAAACTTAATGAATTATAGTTGGAAATTTTTTAATGCATCCTCTTTAAAACATTGCTGTCTTTAAGAAGTTGACTGCCAACTGCGAGATGACTCGTAGCTTGCGTTCTTTTCATCTGTTATTAGATGACACCTTCTCTACTGTAGTTAACCTACAAGCGGGCGCGGCCGTCATACAAACATGACAGCGGGTATTTCCCACATACGCTATAGTAAATTGTAAATTTTCAAAAGCGTAACTATTCAAATTATAGCTTATAGTAGCTTAGGATTAATAGCTACAAATACTTTGAAACATTTTTATTTAAAAAGAAACAGAAACAAATAAACATAGATTGCAATAATTATCCACAGGTTACCTGAATTGATTTAAAAAAATATATAAATGAAATTGTCGATATATTTACAGAACTATTTGCAAACAAATTATGGAAAGGCAAAAATACAGAATTAATGCATAAAAAGGAAAAAGTAATTGAAAGTTAGATATAAAAAGGAAGAAAATAGCTTCATTGTTATTTCATTGCAGCTTTGCAATGTTTGCAAATGTGTTTAGTGTGCTCCAAACATATAAATTTTAGGCAAATCTTACTACTGACACTCGTGATTCTAGTACCTTTTCTTTTTGGCAGGTTGTTTTTTTCCCCTGAAGTCGCAACTTCCACTTCTTCAGTACTTAGTTCGGCTTTTCTCTTTAGTACCTTTCATTTTAACACACATTTTTAGAGATATGAGTGCTTTTATTCAACATTTTCTTTCGTAGGTGCATTTACCAACTGTCACCAGTCTAAAACAATACGGATTTGTTTGTAAAATCATAAAAATCAGATGCGACAAAAACTTACATGAAAGGTCGCGAGTGTCTCAAAAATACAAATATCTTATCCGCAGAGACCTATGAACGCCACAAACTTACGACGACGACTGAAAGTAGGTGAAAGAAAGAGGGACAAATCGCCGAGGATAGGCGTTCCCAGTGCCCCCAGATCTAAAGTTATAAAACGAAATTCATCTCTAGTGTATCTCTCACATATGCGCGCCCGCTAGAAGATTAAAAGATATCAAAGAAGGAGTCCTGATATCAGGGTAGTGGCAGTGAACGTGTTAACTGTGACGTAATCGAAAAAAAAAAATTGAGAATTGTAGAAAACAAACTTGTTTCTCTTTCGCCATAGCTTTTTGAAAAGTAAAAAAAAAATCTGACATTTCAGTCAAGCAAACTCTCTTTTCCTTTATTCTTAGAATCTGATTTTATACATGTTGCCACTTTCAAAAAGTGAAAATACTATAATACGTGACAGAATAATATAATATTTCAGCCTTGCTTTTACCATTTTAGTAATTATTTAACAAATACTATGTGCATAAAATATAAACAGAAAATAGGGCAATGAGGGTAAAAAACAGTGTAAGGGTTTTGAAATAACGTTGTACATATATCAAAAATTGAAGTTGAATATGATTTGTTAGGGAGGCAATTGAAATTTCATCCACCGTTAATTATATCTTACTAAGTTGTCACCTAAGGTGGTAAATTTAAAATATCGGATTAAATACATCAAGAATTCTTCCGTTATTACGCTTGAATTCTATGAATTATTCCTTCCTAGTCAAATTATGCTAAATATAGTTCTCAAATCTAAATCAATAAACTTTAAAACAATATCTAAAATAGAGATCACATTCTAAAAAATTACACCTACATTTTACTATTATCATCGCAAACGGTTCTAATTGTTTTAAAATACATGGATCATTTAAATATGTATTTCAGATAATTAATATCACATAAATGAATTAAAGAATTTAACAGTTGATAAATTTTCTACTATGTGAATTTAAATCTGTTCAAAGCTTTTGAATTTCTGAAAATCAAATACATATTTCATACAGATGAAATAAATAACTTAATAAGCCTGATATAGTTTGGAAAATACATCTTATCCTATATTTAAGAGTCTAATATTCTCCTTTATATGAGAACTTTATCTTCACTTACGAAAATATAAACAAAAGATCTTGACTATAAAACGTACATTCTATCTAAGATCTGTGTCCTTTTTTCAGCAACATAAAGGCAGATAAATCAATAAAATTAGCGATTTTTAAAAAATGATACGTTATAGATAACATTAGTTTTTGTGTTAATATTTTTAAAAGCCCTGATTTGCTTATTTCTTTTTCCCAAATATACTTGTTTTTAATTTTGTATATCTACGTACAATTGTCTATCTTTTAAATAGACTGATAGACGAATATATATACGTTTATTCTTGAAAAAAATTATTTGGGGAATTGACATTTTTAGATTAAAGTCTGGATATTCTACCCTTTAATTTTATGAATTTTAAACGTAAAATTTGGAGATATCTGTCACATTTAAAGCATATGCTTCTGGGTTAAAAATCTATTTTCCACCTCACCCTCTTTATGTGATTGGGTGTGCATATTTTATCTGGTAGTTTGTTGCTTAAGTTCCTAAAACAGTCTTTATTTAATTTTATGATCTAAAATTCGGGATATTTTAGTGAAACATTACACCTGAAAATGGAATAATACGTAAGAAAGCACACTTTCCTTTTTTTTTTTAAACTTATCCACATTTACTGTTTATTTGATTTTTATAATATTGCAATATGTTAAATATTATTTTAAAATAATCTCAGTGTAATTTCTTTTGCCTTTTGGGGCATTCTTAAGAATTGAGGTAATTTTGAAACTCTGAGATGCGTCTATCAGTCTATTCTCTTATTTTTTCACTGCCTCTGTAAATTTTGAAAGTAGAATGCATAAGAAGCTCATAAATAATACTTACGATAAACATAAGTTTCAAAATGCATATGCAAGAAAGTTAACATAATATTCTATCTGGATGATGAAGTATTTAAATATGAAAAGTCTGGTTAAATGAGAAATCTTAACAAAGAGTGATTAGTCAAAAAATCAACAAAAAAAGTGTTCATCAAATTAAAAATTAAATAAATTTTTTTAAAAAAATTTGAGGGAAAGGAAAGAACAGTCTACAAAATTGGGGAATACTGGAGAAAAATCCTTATTCTGCAAATTAAAAACTTAAAACTTATTTTGTTGAACTGTTAAATTTACATTCGTCAAAGTGATAATTAAAATTCTATCTAAAACATAAATTTATCGCAAATTTCATTCCTAGAATTGCTTAGATAGGGAACGTGTATATCGATGTAACGATAGTTCATTTGTAAGCACTGTAGTTTTGAAATAGCATAGAAAAACTTTACTCACATTACATCATCTTGCTTTATTTTGCTTTTCTTCATTTAGTATCCCTTATCTTCAAATTGTATTTTGTTGCTGTTTTGTTATTTGCATTAGGAGAAAAGGAGAAGCATTTCCTTGCTTAAATGATATTTGACATTAGTATTACATGAATTTCATAATAAAGGAATGCTAAACAATGGTAAGAGTATTTTTATACTTTAAGAATTTAGAGCATTTCTTGTGAGAGTATATTTTGGTAGAAATTTTAAAATACAAATGTGATCTAAGAAATGAATAGTTTTTACGCATAGTGGCATTAAAGAATTAATAGTTTGTTAGACATTCCTTCAAATTCAATACAAAATAGTCAGACTTTTAGCTTATGTTAATAAAAAAAATATATAGTTGTTACATATTATAATGCTATTTTTTATTTACCAATATAAATGATTCATTTCATTTTAATAACACGATTACAAATTTCTATGACAGAAGTATGTTGAAGATTTGATTTCATGTATTATGATTGTAAGTTAATTACAGATATAGAAGTAAATCACTTATAAACTCATGCAGAAATAAAACATCGCTTTAAAAACTTATTTAATGTTACAGGCAAGAGTATCATCTGCAATGCAATAACGGTAGTCTAACTTTCTTTCTTTTAGTAAAGAAACTAATGTTTTAAATTCATTTGCTCTTGAAACCTTATATTGATCTCGACTGGACTTCTGCAAACTAAGGCCTCATTGTGAGATAACCAGACTTTTCCCATAGCAAAATATCTGCAACAAGTCATTTCGGATAAATATTACTAAATTCCCAAGAGATTTGAATCTACAGTACAGAAAGAGGTTATTTATATAATTCTATTCAAGGGGGGAGGAAAGGACAAGATTTTTAAATAGGTAAAACTGGCAATAGTCAAGGTGACCCTCAACTCTTCATAATTTGTTGTAGTTGTAGAAAGGTATTTAGTTTTATAATTTCATTTAATGACAGTGGGCCCTACGGTCAAATTTATTCAAGTCATAAGTATAGATAAAATTTATTCTAGTAATATCCCAAATTACTATTTACAAGTTATTCATTATATATTTTATAATTCTAA